>JZSA01001293.1:0-236336 GCA_000956155.1 Cotesia vestalis
TTTTTTTTTTATATAAATTAAAGTAAATTTTTATAGGTTTTATAAATTTAAGCTTTATATGGCCATAACATATCACATATCAAACATACAAAAAATATTTAGCAAAAAAAAAAATATAAGTGCGAATTTTTTAAAATATTTTTTTTTATAATAATTGATTGGTTATAAAAATTCTAAAATTTGTCAGATGTCTGCTAATTTCACTATTATAGTCTTCCTATTTTTTTTTAAGAATGTTAGCCTAAAAAATTAAATATTGTAAACTTTTTAAATCAATTAAGTAATTTTTTTATCGCTCAATTCAAAAAATTGAAATTTAAATTGTGTATAAAATTTCGTAAATATGAAAACTTAATAATAAAAATAAAAATTATTTTTTTTTTCTCTAGATTCACATGAGGGTTGAATTAAACACGTGATTTTTTTTTTTTAATATAGAAGAAGCTGATGATTGGCAAGAATAAAAATATAATACTAAAGCTGTCAATTTAAAAAATTTTTTTAACAAATTAATTACAATAAAAAAATGCTTCTAAAAATTTTAAATAATTTTCACATGTGAAACTTTTTAATTAAATCCAAAAAAATTTTTTAAATCTGTCAACTTCAGTGTTATATAAAAATAACAATTTATAATTAATCTTGTATCTGAAACAAATAATTTCGATATGAATTATTATGTATATATATGATAGTTTAAGTAATGATATATGTGATATAATGTAATGTAATAAATAAAACAAAAAATGAAGTCTACTGGTACAGACATTAAATTGAGAGAGTGTATATAAAATGTTGGGTGTCTGCCTCCTCTTCTCCCATCCCATCCCGGCTGACTTATTTTCTTTGATATCGCACACGCTCCTCTCCATCTTCATTTCTCCACTCTGTTAGACAGTAAACCCTGTCAAGACCAACTGAGCAGAGCAGAGCTCTCAGACACCAGGCTCCAATACGGAGTAGCAAGTGCCAGTTGCTTACCAGCATTTGCCACGATTGGAGTTTATATTAATTCGATATTTTATATTTCGGCAATAGGTCATAAATTTAATTTAATTTCATTTTTTTCAACTCTATTTTATGCTAAAAAATTAAAAAAAAAATTTTTTTATTCGCAAATTGTGAATTAAGTGTGAAGAAGAAATAATAAAATTAAAAAAATGCAATGAAAGTATTGTAGAGGGAGTTTTTCTCCCCTGTAATTATGAGTATTTTAAACGGATTTTACTTTGAAACAACGTGTAATATCGGTGAAATTTGCGAAGCGATCTTATGTGCCCAACAGTTGCATGCAATTGAGTGAATATGATTGTGATAAGGTTTTATTTATTGTATTTTTTACTTAAATAAATGTTGCATTGAAATAAAGTGGTTAATATTTATTTGAATAAAACATTTTTATAATTTATTAAGTTATAAAAAAAAACTATGGAAACTTGGAACTCGTTTATTCTAAAAATGATTTTATTTTTTGTGGTTTTATCGCTGGCTTTCAAAGATTGTCAAGTAGTAGGAAATACAACCGTTGCGATTGCTAAGGTAATTAATTTTATTTCATTTTTTTTTTGTTAATCATGTTTTTTTTGCAGCAAAGAAACTAATCTTGTTTATTTATAATTTTAAATATCAGAAACTTTTAAAAAGTAGAAAGTTTTTAATTTTTTGGGGAAAGTAAGGGATATTCGACAATTAGTTTTTATCATTGACGAATTATCTTTTATTAGGAAGAAGTGTTTCAAAAAATTTACATTAATTTTTAAAAATATTTTTTTTTCTATTAATTTTTTAGTTTGTTTTAAATTATTACAAAAAATTGATTTTTTTTTGTTAAATAATCTTAAATTTAAATTAAAATAAATTCTTACATGTGGATTCAAATTTTGGTATTTCATATTTTATACACTTAATTATTTAAAAAAAAAATAAATTAATATATTACTCTGAAAAAAAAAAATCTTGACTGGAGTGAAAATTTTCTTAGATCAAAAAAATATTAAAGAAGATTGAAAATTTCTTGAATTTTATTGAAGTCAAAGTTTCTTGAGCCAAAAAAATTTTTTCTTGCTCCAAAATAACTTTTTAATTCCTTAAAATTTTCTTGGCGCAAGAAATTTGTTTTTTTCTGTATAGATAAGATTTATTTACAATTTTCATAATAAAATGATGAGTAGCCGATAAATTATCAAATAGAAAAGTTTTATTTAAAAAAAAAAAATAGAAAAAATAAAATTATCTAACAGTTTATTCCTTGTTGATACTTTTTCTTTTTTTTTCTAATACAATAATAAAAAGAATGTTTTAAAAATTAAACTTTAACATGAATTTTTTAAAAAACTATTTTAAAAATCGTATTTTTCCGAAGCGTATTGAATATAATTGAACTAAAAATACGCACAATACTGAAAGATGCATTACTTGCATATTATTATGATTTAAAATTCATAATTCAAGATGAATTTGTCTCAATTCATTTTATTGATAGAAGAAATGAATTTTAATTAAAAATAAACTGATTAATCTTTATAAAATTTGTGAATTATTAAATTTTTTTTTTCATATATTAGAAAATCGAAGCAACTATAAATTTATATACTTTTACAATTAAAAATTGACTAACTATTAAAACAATTTGTATTATATACAATCATAATCTATTTACCGAAGTATAAGAGATGTATGCAAAGCAGAAAAACACGACACTAAGTAAATTTGTAAAAGTCTTTGCCTTTATGACGAAAGCAATATTATGTATTAATGCTTCCATTCAAATATTTACACTGCCTTTGTGTATATTTGCACAGTTTATATGCATGGAAAGTTAACATTTGATAGTTTACAAATTTACAAGATTTATGTTTGTATCTCGTGCTTACAAGATTAATAAATTTATACACGCTTTATCGTTATCTTTGTGTGACAATTATTTCATTAATTTATGCAATGTTAATTAAATATTCAGTTGTTGTTAAAAATATTGCAATAAAGGTGCAATTTTATTTGTTTATTTAGTGAAAATTTTAAATCAATTTTTATAAAAATTTAATTTTTTAATCATATCTTCTTTAGACGTAAAAAATTATATCAGTAATTTAATAATTAAAACTTTTCATTAAATTTTAGGAATAAATTTTTTTTACTAATTAAAAATAATATGAATGAGGAAAAATGGAAAATTTTGAAGAAATTACTTTTATTTGTTTATTTAGTGAAAATTTTAAATCAATTTTTATAAAAATTTAATTTTTTAATCATATCTTCTTTAGACGTAAAAAATTATATCAGTAATTTAATAATTAAAACTTTTCATTAAATTTTCATAAATTATTATTTATTATTAAATTTTACGAATCAATTTTTTTACTAATTAAAAATAAACCGAATTAGGAAAAATGGAAAATTTTGAAGAAATGACTTTTATTTTTAAGTTACATGAATTCGATAATAATTGATTAAACATATCAGTAATTCGTAAAAAAAACTCATAAACATCTAATTTTATGTATTTGATAATATTTGATACAATTTGATAAAAAAACTAAAATTTATTATCCGTTAATTAAATAAAATTTTTGTTGATTTCCGTTTTTATAATTCTTACTTAATACCACGTGTAAACAGATATAAAATTTAATGCGACAACTTAACATAATTAAAAAAAAAAATTATCATTCGATTGACAAAAAAAGTAAAGATATTTTTTACTCGATTTGAAGATCTTGGATATATTTTTGTTATGAGAATGTATTACTTCACCCATTTTTTACGAGTTGATAACTTTTATCGTATGCTCTTGACCATTTGACTCAGTTACCGTACCATAAATCAGCCCTTTTTATATTCATTCACAAAAATACTCAAAATATGTTAAAACTCATGTATACATATATATTCAGAGGTCTAACACCGCAGACTTGATAAACCGTATATAAAAAGTAAAACAATAAGTTTATTACATTCTAACGACCACTATTATTTATTTTTTCATTCATTTAACTTGAGAACTTTCTATCTGTTGGTTATTAAGCCTCATTGAAAGATTATTTTCCTTATTACAATCGATCAATTACAAAGATGAGATATCTCGGTTCGAATTTAAACGATAGTCATCTAATGCTGTAATTGAGATGAGTGTAAGTTGAGTTCATTTATATTGAAGGAATAAGGGCATGCGATGTTTTACTTAATACTATTTAATTGTACACATTCTTATTTCTTAAGAATAATCTATTATTGAAGATCAAATGATATCAATGGAAATTTATATTTGTCAGTTTATTTTTAGTTTTATCGTTTGTGCCAATAAATTTGATAATATACAGGCAAAACAACTTCTCATTAATTATTTATTAATTATTCAGAACAGTATTGATTAATAATTTATTGAGGATGAAATTATTCAATTGACACTTTTTGTAATTAATTAATAAATATTCATTTTTTTTTAGTCTGTAATTTAATATTTATATCACATCAATCAAATGCTTGTTTTTAGTTTTCGATAATAATTTTTTTTTTACGGAAAAATATTTTATTGGCAGTAATTGAACTCTTTAGATTTTAGTAGAATTAAAATTTTTTGGTGTAATCAAATTAAAATAATTAAAGAGCGGTAATTGGACTTATTTATTCAATTATTGGATGTGAAAGTCCTAAAAATATAAATTTTTCGTATAAATATTTATTTAATTTAAAAAAATAAATTATATGACTAAATATATAATTATATATTAAAATTTTTTCCTTTAAAAATTTATTATAGATTTAAGAGAAAATGTAAAAGAGTTTGCTAACATCAAACTGTACAATTGATATTAATAAATAAATAATATCAATTTTTCGTTTTAATGATTTTACGAAATTGATTAAATTTTTTTATAGTTATTTCTTAAATAAATTTTTTTCAAGTTTGAATTCATAGCTTTAAATATTATAAAAAAATTAGCACCCACAATTTTTTACAATATCTACAAATAAAAATTTTTTTTCAAAGTTTTTTCTCATTAAAAAATTATCAAATGAGTATTAATTTTAGTTTTAAGTATTAAATTTTATTTCACATAAAAAAATTACTATAAATAAAAATCCAATTAAATTATGAGAATAAAATTGACACGAATGATTTTCAAACGTATAATTTCACAATTTATATTAAATTAAACAGGTATATTGCTTAATAAAAAAATAATATCTACAAATATAAATAAATAAATAAATAAATGGACAAATTTATTATTTTTTAATTAAAGACTATTATTATGACATAAGTTAACCGGAATCATTTGCTATTATGTCAATTACGATCGCGTGCAGCTTACAATTATTTAAACTTAAAATTCCTTTCCTTTCTTTTCTATAAACACTTAAAAACAAAATATCAAATTATTTTCAAGTGTCTGCATATTTTCTGCGATACGGGAGTTGTAGATTCAAGCTAGATAATCTAAAATATTTATAATCGTCTAAATACGAAAACAAGTTGTGATTACGTTTGATCAATGATCAGTATTTTTTTTTTTTTATATCAAATCAAAACTCAAAGCTTAGATAAATCTCAAGATATTAATCTGATCAAAATAAAATGACAAATCTAGGCGTATAATGATTTGATATAAATTATCATGAAATTATCACTGTAACATCAGTTATTATGTTGTACATTGTAATTATGATGTGGTTCTAACACTGCATAACAAGGAAATGACATAAAGCGGTCACTATATAAGTGTTTTAATTATCTATATCGATTAACAGATCGATTCTTGCAGGCGCCAGGGAATTACTACGGACGGCAAAAATATCTGACGTAGTACTTAAACAGTGTAGCTAAAATAACCGGATGTCCTTGCGTTAATATTATTTATAGATTACGCACATATATGTATTGATAAATGATAGATCATATATCATACCAATCAACATGCATGTAATATTTTAATTATACACTGTAGCCAATCAATCTGCACAAATTATTCACCACTACATCGATACACCTTGTCATCAATTTTTTTATTTTTTTTTTTTTTTAATTATCTTTGTAGAGAGAGTGACTAATAAAATGATAATTTAATTTCTTTGAAATGCGTTAAAAAATTACCGGAAATACTTGCCAGCGCATCGCTACACATTTATTTAAATATAATTCGTTTAAACTTAGATTAAAGTTAAAAAAAAACTATAGGAATATCAGATATAATTAGTAAACTCAAAAATATTAAAAAATTAAAAAAAAAAAAGATATTTTTGTTCCTTTAAATATCAATTTAAATTTTGATAATTGTTAAAAAAAATACTGAAATGATAGTAAATCATATTTTTAAAAGAGATTTCTTTTTTTAAATATAAAATATTTAAATCAGACTGGAGTACACGAAAAAAAAACATAACGATGATTTATCAATCATTACGATGTATTTGATGTAATTGATATCTTTTTTTTTTTTAATTTTTTAATATTTTTGAGTTTACTAATTATATCTGATATTCCTATAGTTTTTTTTTAACTTTAATCTAAGTTTAAACGAATTATATTTAAATAAATATTTTTTTCTTTATATGTTATTCTAATAATATATATAATATTCATATGACAAGATCGTCATTATTGATAAATGTTGAGAAAGTGTATAAATAAATAAATAATAGTTTAAGTTGAAACAAATAAAATACAGTTTGATTTGAATATTTTATATAATTAAAAAAAAAAAAAATTACTTTATAGATAAAAATAAATAATTTCCCATTAAATAAGCGATTTTTTGTTTTATTTTATTAATCAATATTTACATATTTTAATAAATAAAAACAATAAATATTTTCAAGAAGAATTATTCTTAATTATTATAAAAAGGTTGTGTTTGAATTAGATGTATAATTTAAATTTTCTTCACCGCCAGTTACCTAACAAAATTTACCTTACCGACAGCTAATTTCTTACTTATGATTTAGAAAACTTAGAAGACAGATCAATTGTCGTTCTTTTGTAATGTTTCATGGGTTACAGTTTAATTTCTTTCATAAATATGATATTGAAATGTTTTAATGTGTGTATTTTATTACATTGAATTTATTATTATTTGACCTATTTTATTGTTGTTAATTAAGTTTCATCTATCTTGATGCTTGATTGTAAATGATGGTTTTTATAAATATTAAAATGGTATTTTGATATTTTATACATTGGTGAATAATTATGCGTTGATAAAGGAAAAACAATGTTATTCATGATTTATGATGGTTTGTTTATGTAATCAATTTTTTTATTATTAATTTTTGAAGCTTAAAACTTTGAAAAATTAAACTAAACCTGAGAAAAATTATTTTTTATTTATCTTGATTTTTTTTTTAGGCAGTTTTCATTTTGTGAAAAATTTTTTTTTCAACTTTTCTGTAGTTCGAGATATTGCGACATTACTGTAGATTAATAATCTTTTTTATTATTTTTTTCCGATTGCAAGGAGGGTTGGAATCGTGGGTGTGGTTGCGTACCAATTTTTTGAGATTCCTCAATTCTTAGCTGATAAATTTTTGAATTCAAAATTTTTTTTCTGTATTTTTAAAATATTAAGAAATATTGTAAAAAAAAATCGATCGTAAAAATATTGATTCCTTTTTTACGGCACTTTAAAAATGACTTCAAATTCATGGTTCTGGACCAAAATACCCCCTAATTTATTTAGATTTTTGATTAGTACTTAAAAATTTTTATAATGATTAACTTTTAATAATTTTCCCATTTTATAAAAATTAAGTTCTAATTTTTTGACTCATATTTTTAGGAAGAATGTCGAAAAAAAATTGCAGAATGTTCAATGTTCGGTAAATCAGATACACCAGTTTGCGGCAGTGATGGGGTAACATATCCTTCTCAATGCCAAGTTATTTCAAGACAATGTGAAGGCGAGTCAATTCTCATCAAACACAAGGGTCCTTGTCCAGGTAATTCCATTATTTATTTTGTAATTAATCACATTATAATAAAGAATAATTACCTATTAAGTATCACAAATATTAAATCGAATTTTTCTTCAATATAAAATAAAAATTTCAGAGACACCGGCCTGCTTTTCAGCAAGAGTAACAGCCCGTCCAACAGACAGACCAATTTGTCGTCCGGATGGTACTTATGCACCAGTTCAGTGCCACAAAGAAACTGGATATTGTTGGTGCGTTACTCCTCAGGGTCGGCCGCTTTTGGGCACTTCGGTGAAATATCAAAAACCCAAATGCCCCGAAAAGAGGCTGTCTTCAACTTCCTCGACGTTGGATTACTTAGATACTTCCAGTCGATCTCCAGAAAAGCTTCTGGATGACATGCCTAGTTCTAGTGAGAGAAGACGCACACCTAAACGGAAACAAAAGAGACAATTTAACAACCGGCACAGAAATAATTGTGATCGTACCGAAAAGGCTAAATTTAATAGCAATCTCATTGAAAATTTTAAAATTGAGTACCGGCGAACTAATAATTCTAATAATGGTAAATAAATATTTTTTAAAAATAATTATTAATATTTAGAGAGTAGTTTTAATAAAAAGAAGTAAAAATTTCCAAGAAATTGTTAAATTGATCGAAAAATTAAAAAAAAAATTCATAATTAAAAATTTTTGATAATAAATTTGGTATTGAAAATTTTTTAAAAAATACATTTTTGTTACAAATTAGTAAAAGTTTTCAAAATTATTTTTTTAATTCAAAAATTCTGATAATTTTTCGGTCTTTTTAAAATAAATAAAAAATTACAAACCAAAAAATTTTTAATTTTATTTCTTAATTTAGAACAAAAAAAAATTTTTTTAATTGATAAAATTTGATTTTTGAATCAATTTTCTTTCTACGAGTAATTTCTTGTTTCAATACACTATATGAAATATTATATGGTCTCCAAATTAAAGTAAAGATAAAAGTGCTTTTTTAAATCTTGCGAAATATGCCAAGGACAGCTCACGTGTTTCATGGAACAGGTCCTTTATCACTAAGTAGCCTTTTCTTAGAAGTTTGCATGTTACTAGTTATTGAAAGCAAACTGAAATAAATAAAAAAATGGAAAAGGTTCTTAAAAAAAGAGTATTGGGCATCGCTAGGCAGTAAAGAAGCAAATTAAAAGCTTAAAAAAAGTAAAATCTTAAAGAGGAGTAATTGCTGGTTGTCACGGCGATGTAATTAAAGTGATTATTGTCGGGTTTGAAATGCATTTGATTACAGGTTTCTTTTTCGAGTCAACATACTTACCGCGTATTATATTTTTATTTTTATCAATTTCTTCATTTCTCTTGCCTTAATTTTAAGCATTAATTTGTCATTAATATTAGATATATTTAACTGATGACTTATAATTGTAAATAAAAAAAAGATAGTACAAATAATTGAAAAAAAAAAATAGTTAATTGTTTAGATATGTATATTTATGGTCTTAAAAAATCTTAAAATATTCTCAAAAAAATTTTTAATAGTCTTAAAAAATAAAAAAAAAATTTTTTCGTCTTAAAATTGACCGATAATGTTTTCAATAATTTTAAATTCAATTTAAAAAGAGCGTACTTAAAAATATAGCAGTTAAAAAGTCGTAAAATCGTTTAAAAATTAATTTTTATAACAAAGTCGAGATCCAAATTTCAAAAATCTGCTCTCAGAATTTTTTTTTGCTTCTTAAAATAATCTTGATTTGTGTCTCGTTTAAGATCTTAATCAAATAACAATTTTAAGACGATTTTTTTTACACGGGTAATTGAAAAAAAAATATTTAAGTTGTTTATGTATGTATGTATATTTATAGATTAATGCCACTTTAAAGTCCAAATAAATAACTCTGAAAATAACTGGATAATTGATTCACAGGTGATAAAAATGTCGAGCGTATACTTACCTGGAAGTTTACGAGCTTGGATAAAGACTCGGATGGATATCTAGACCGCGCTGAGTATAAAGAGCTAAGAAAACTTGCTAAGAAAGCAATACGCCCGAAGAAATGTGCGAGAACTTTTGCTAAAAATTGTGATCTCAATCATGATCTCAAGTTGTCTAGACAAGAGTGGAGTACTTGTCTAGCCAATGACTTTACACGTAAGTCTGATGCGATATATATATTTATATATATTATTTAATATTTTTCTAACAGTGTGTTTTTTTACATAATACTGGTGGCTGTTGGTTCTACTCATCTTATCCTTCATAACTAAATATATTTTTTAAGTTTCATGGATTAGATAATTAATTTATTTTATAATTTAGCGTATTGCCATCCGGAATAATTTTTTTTTACAAACTCGTGTAAAAAATTTTCAATTCATCCGACTTTTGAGTTAATGATCATTTCTTCTTTTGACTATTAAATTTATTTATTATTTACAATCTATTAATTTAGAAGTACAAACGCGAATCGGCAATATAAAGCAATTTAAAATATAAAATTATGAATTTTAATATAAATAAAATAATATAAATCAAGAAAAAGAGAAATTGAATGACTATTTAATGAAAACTAGTACACAGAAAAAAAAAAAATTTCTTGAACCAAGAAAATTGTAAAGAAGACCGAAGTTATTTTGGAGCAAGAAGAAATTTTTCTTGGTTTAAAAAAATTTAACTTCGTTCAAGAAATTTTCAATCTTCCGTGAGATTTTCTTGATTTAAAAAAATTTACGCTTTTTTTCTTTCTGTGTATAGACTTGCCGGAAGGATTAAACTTTTTTTTACACGATTACGGGTAAATAGTAGTTTAATAAAAATAAAGTTAAGAAGTAATTGAAGTTGAAGAGCAAATGTTTCAATGAAGTTTAAAAAAATAATAACAATTGATATAATGAGTCAGGGAAACGAATAAAAGCAGGATGTTGTTGACAGACAGTTTGAACTCCGGTCACACTTGTAAATCCAACCGGAAGTTTGTGCCCACACGCAGTCACATAGCAAAGAAATTAAGGTAATTGAGGATAAAGAAGTTAGCCGTGGTGGTAGCTGACAAAAGTTTATGTATGATTGCTCGGATTAGTTATGCCATTCGTAAATCATCCCTTCCCACGTCCGGAAGTTATTATGTTTGCTAATATTATCATGTCTGCAGTTATCTGTTAATATCGTCTTTCATCTACTTTTATTTAGCTTCCTGATAATGAAGATCACAATAACGATGACGATAAAAATTATGAGTAATTTTAATTTTTAATATCGTTTAAGATAAACGTAAATTCACCCGAGAAAAAAAAAAAAACTAAAATTTGATTTGTGATACCTCAATCTCAAGTTAGACATTTATTGTAACTCGCTAACTAACGTATACATAGATTTATTATCATTTAGTACTTTTGTTCTTGTCACTCAATGGCGCAGAAGGACGACGTGAGGTCTCTGAAGCCCTGAAGACTCGGGCCTTGGACCAAGGTGAGTCCTTTTGCCATGAAATTCGTTTCCCGAACAGTTATTGCCCACCATCTCTGCTGTATTTGGCATTTATTTCGCTTAATTATTTTATCAGACGAAATATTTTTTTTAGTTTTAATTTCTTCAGCTCATGTTAGGCTTCAAGCATTTTATTGGTCAAATTATATTTAGGATTATTGTTTATCTCCAAGAAAGCATGTTGATAACCATGGATATGTGATTGGCTATTAATTTATTTTTACCTCAATTCAAAATCTTGTCAGTGATTTCTTCTAATAGCATGAATACAGTTTTATAAATTTCAATTTTGCACACAGAAAAAAAAATATTAACTTGATTTAAGAGAAAAATTTTTGAACCAAGAAAAAAATTTTTGAATCAAGTAAAATTTACTTGTAAGATAAAGTTCTTCAAAATTATTTACTTGATTCAAGTTAATTTTTTTTTTTCTGTACAGTGACTAATATTTTTTATTGTCTTTTTATCTTAATTATTATTTAATATTTATTTGTGAATGATAAATATATATTTTCTTATTTTTAATTGCCAGTTTTGAAGGAAAATCCATCGCCAGTTCATACCCGGCCGACATTTAATGACGACTCTACGACAAAAGAAGAAAGTGATGGTATAAAAATATATAATTAATTATTTAAATTAAAGTTGAGTAGTTTATTTTTCAGATTAAAATTTTTTTCAGCTATTGACTGTATCACGGACAGAAAATCGGCTCTAGAAGACTCCAAACACAGCAGCCAATCGTTCTACGTACCAGAGTGCACTCCGGATGGAAGGTACCTGAAGGTTCAATGTTACTCAAGTTATTGCTTCTGCGTGGACCAGGATACAGGAAAACCGATTCCAGGGACTTCATCAAAAGAACCAACTCCTAATTGTCATCCAGCACCTCCACCAAATAGACCAATGAAAGGTAGTTAATTATTTAATTAACTAATTGAAATAAATTAAATTATTTAATTATTTAAAATTAATGAAATAGGATGCCCAGATGAAAAAAAGAAACAATTTCTCAGAGACTTGATTGATCTGATGGACAAAAAAATGAAAACATCCAGCGCAGACTCGGTCGAGGCAACAGACAAGTGGCCAGCGTCTCAAGAAGAGAGGATAGCTACTTGGCATTTTGTTATGCTTGATAAGAATAAAAATAAAGTACTTGAAAGAAAAGAATGGAAGAGCTTCCGTACTATGGTTGCGAGCAATCGGCATTTGCGGAGATGCGGAAAAAAATTACCGAGATATTGCGACATAAATAATGATCGAAGGATCAGTATGACCGAGTGGCTTAGTTGTTTGCATGCTCAACAACCAAATCCAGGTAAATAGATTTAGATTATTTTAATGTACACGGAAAGAGCAAAATGACAGTGGATATACTCTTATATTATACTCAGTGATGTCTGTGATGAAAAAAAATTTTAGATAATAGCAAATATAATCCAGATTATAATAAATGATTTTTGGATTATACTTAATAGAATCTTGGATTATACAATTTTTTATAAAATTGTGATCTTTGACTTTTTTATTTTTTAATTAATTAATTTTTTTGAAAATTTGTAAAATTGTGATAATTGATTTTTTTTTAAATTGTTCATTTTTGAAAAATTACTGAGTAAAATCGGAGATTACACTGAGTATAATCCGTGTATAATACAATAAATTTATAAGTAATTTATAATTTTTTTTCCAGTTGAAAGTTCGACAAATACTTCAACGTTGAAGCCTCGGAGATTAGGTCCGAATCCACTTGATCAATTTCTCAATGCGGATGATTAAGTGTCACATGTGATACGAATTTTTATAACTTTTATTGATCTTATGTTAAAAACTAGTGATTTCAAGGATTATATATAGATACATGTATGATTTTATAAATTAGTAAAACTATTTTATACTAATTTTAATTACTTATAATTTTTTTTACCTTGTTTGTAATTTAAAAACAAATTTTTTTACTCTTATTAAAAATAGTTAAATAATTGATACATGAATCGTTGTAATTTAAATATATAAAAATGTTTTATTATTTTATAAAATCATTTTTTCTCTCTCTCTCTCTCTCTCTCTAAATATATATGTAAATTTACTTATATGAAGCGATGAGTATTAAAACTGGTTATTTTATTATGTACATGAATCCTACGACTTAAATTAACTATAGTAAGTTGTCATTGAATAAAAAAAATTAAATATCTTCACATTGCTTAAAAATTTCTCACAGCAGAAAAATAATAAAGTTAATAGGAATTTTTATAAAAAAACTTATTTTTTCCTACATATGTTTTCAGTCATTTAGAATGTATGATTAACATACAATTATTAATACAAAATATGTATTGCTATCAAAAGAATGTAAGCTAAAATATATTGATCAACAATTTAATTTTTTTTAAACCTTAAATTTACTCGTTACTAAAATATTGCATTATAAATAACATTATAATATATGTAATACACTTTAGAAAACACGATCTTGATAGCCACTGTCGGTTACACTGGTAGTAGGTCTGGTTGGACCAGCAGGTGCTGGATGATGAGGATGTCGCATATGTCCTGGTCTTCGTGGAGGTGCCAAGAATTCGAACATACTTTGTGTGTGTTGAGCCAACATTTTGCTCAAATCAGAAGGCATAGGGTCGGTCCAGAAAAAGTCATGGTTCAACGCAGAGTCAGAGTCGTATCTTTTACTTGGATCAAGAATTAAAAGCTTGTCCAGTAAATCACATGCATACGCATCTTTGACATATGGCTTCAGTCGTTCTTTGACCTGAAATAAAATTTTTATTTTTAATAAATGAGTTAAGGGACATTTTTACTTTTTAAAAAAAATATATAAATAAATATTATTATTATTATTATTAGATTCGCTTACTTTTCTTTTTTGTCCTTTGGGTAGATCCATTTTGTTAAACAAATCTAGATTTTCAACTCCGGGCCAAACTTCTGTCGTAATTGATCCGCATAGTTGCGATATCAATGTTAATTGTTGTTGTTCAGTGTTACCTTGCATGATGGGAGATCTGAAAAATAAATTACAGGAATATTAAATTTTTTAATAACGATAAAAATTAGACTGACAATTAAAAGTAAATTAAAATTTATTTTTAAATCAAAAGTAATAAGTATATACCTCGTCCACATCTCAGCCATTATGCAGCCTGCACCCCACAAATCAACGGGAGGCCCATAGTTCCGGTCTCCCAACAGTAACTCTGGCGGCCGATACCACAGTGTTACGACACGGTTGGTATAACGATTTGCTTGTCCAGGTTTACTTACACTAAACGCTCTTGCTAATCCAAAATCAGCTAGTTTTAAAATACCATTTTTGGTTATGAGAACATTTGCTGCTTTCATGTCTCGGTGTAGGATCTATTCAAAATAATCGCAGCCGTTAATCATTACAATGAAACTCAAGAAAAATCATAACCATAAAATAAACCAGATGAAAATAATTACCTTATTACTGTGAATGTAATATAGACCATTTAACAATTGTTGCATTACTTTTTTAATTTCGCCTAAACTAAATTTTACATTGACATTGGAAAGTAAACCAGCCAGATCATGTTCGCAGAAGTCGAAAACTAGGTAAAATGTAGAACGATAGCGATTATATTGAGTAGCTTTTGTTCGACAAATTTCAATTAAATTAACGACGTTTTCATGTTTGAGCAATTGGAGTATTCTAATTTCCCGTAAGGCAGTGATGGGGAACTAAAATAATAAATATGTATTTATTATAAATAAATAAATAAATTACCAAATAAAACAAATATATTTACCCCTTCTTTTTCATTATCCATCAGGACTTTTTTCATGGCAACAAATTTCTTACTATTCTTTTTGTCCCTTGCTTTGAACACCTCCCTGGAAATTAAAAAAAAAATAATTTATAGACTTATTTAAAATAGGTGAAATTTGATTGATTGTAAATTTTTTTTTTTTTAATTTTTAACTTAAAAAAAAATATTTTTTTATTTAAAAGGTTATTTTTACTTACCCAAAAGTACCCTGACCAATTTTAGCAACTTTCTCATATTTTGCGGATTCGTCGCAATGAGGAAAATCAAATTCTTCAATATATTTTTCTTTTTCTTTAGAATTCATTTTTAATTAAATAAATCCTCTAATTATTTCATGCAATCAGAAAATAAACAAAAACACAATCTATCACAACTAAATGCAAAATGGCTGACATCTAGTGTCCAAGCTCGAAGTTTTGTAATTAATATTTTTGGAGGCGTGCCATGTGCATCCTTTCTTTGTAAAGAGCACGTGGTAGAGGCGCTACAGGCACTGTCGGAAAAAAAATTTGTCTTTCAATTTTCATTGGTTGAATCGAAAGCGCGCCTGCATGTCGCAAAATTTAAATTTGTTGTAAATTTAATGAAAATTAATCAAATATTTTTTTTCAAATTTTTTTATAATTTTTTCTTTTAAATTAAAAAATTTTTTCTTTTAATTTCTTAAATTTAAAAAAATTTTTTTAATTTATCTTCTCTTTGCAGATGTTATGTATTGTATAAAATAATTATTACTAAACATTCTACACATAAAAATGTAATCATATTGTTAAAAATTGCCGAGGGCGTTTCTTTACAAATAAATAAATAATAATAATAATAATTTCATTAATTAATAAATGTCACCTGACTTTAAATTCACTTTTCAATAAATATTTTAATAGATTGAAAATGCTCGAATCCAGTTGAAAATTATAACAATTATTATTACAAGTATTAGTAAAGGATCTAATCACAAATAATACAATATATTTTAAGTAGAATAATATTATTAAGTAATTATTACAAAAAGTAACTAAAGATAACTTATAAAAAATTTATTCATAAAATTAAATACATTATTCAATACCATGCGCTGCTTTTACACCTATTTCAACTTTCTTCCGTGCTTCTGCTAATTCTTTATATGATTGAACAGCTGCTATCAGTTTACCTCTAATAGGTGATTCTAAATCAGCGAAATTTTTAATGAACTTAAGATCATCTCCATCGTGGGTAAGATCCACTGCTTTAGAAGACGGATTTATTTTATTGTACAATTTTATCAGCAGCACAGCATCTTCGATAAAGCCATTTGTTATATTTTCGAGTAACAGATTATTAATGTTTTTATTCCAGACTAAATAGAACACTAACGGCCCATAGTGTCTTGTTGATCGGAGTACTTTAAATTGACTTGCATTGTTAACTGCCTCATAAACAGCAGATGTAACACGATGAAACTCAGGATCATTTGGATCATATTGCAAGCACGCACGGTCTAGTACAAATTCGTACTCTTCTCTTTTTAATAAATCCTGAAATTAATCAATAAAGTATTAATCAAGTATTTTGTATTAAGCAATATAATAATAAATAAATAAGTAAATTACTTTTAAATATTCATCTTGAAACATTCTGGGTGCAACTAATTCACGTCCTTTAATAGGAAAGTAAGTTTGGTTCATACGAAACCTTTCATCCCAATTAGCTTTTCTTAAAGTACCATCAGGATCTCTGACGGCTATTAATCGATCAACAGCGCTCACTCCGTATGTAATGTCAGTAAAAACGTACTTAGTCGTATCATGCCCTTGGATTTCGGGGTCTTTTGATATAACTTCTGTTATTGGTTTACGTTTTTTTACCACTGGTGGCATTTGTAATTTTTCATCAACTCTAGCGCGTACTTTCTTCATTAGATCTTGAAGCTCTTCATCAGTCATAAATTTATACTTAGGATCTTTTATGGGTGTACCGTCTTTACGTTTACGGTAAACCTTTTGCAAATCTGGTCTCGTAAGTGTTTTGAGTAGTTTTTGTACTTCATCATTTATAAATACTGGTCCTGGGTCACGTTGTTCTTCTAAAAAATAATTTATAGAAAAATTTTTTATTTTATTTATTCAAATACTGTTTACATTAGGATACTATTTTGAATAGTAAATCTTGTGAACAATCTAATTGATTTTTTGTAACAAATAAATTATGGCAAAAAAAAAATTTATAAAAAAAATTGACATTTAGAAATTTTAAAAAACTACAAATGCAATTTTTTTAAAATAATAATAGAAGTTTAACATGATACTTAAATTAGCAGACGTTCAACAATTTTTGACTTTTTTTTATCAATTAAATTACAAGTAAAAATAATTTTTTAAAAATTGCACTTATATTTTTTTATGACACTGAAGTTGACAGATATTAAAAATTTCTTTAGAATTTTATAGCAATTTAATTATTATAAAAAAAATATCATTAAAAAGTTTCACATAAGAAAATTAATAAAAATTACAAGTAAAAAATTTTGGAAGCATTTTTTTATTGTAATTGATTTGTTAAAAAAAATTTTTAAAATCAACAGCTGACGGCTAACTTCAGTGTTAAAGTTTTTTACATGTGCAATTTTTTTTCTAATTTTTTAATTGAAATTTTTTCAATAAAAAATTTCTAAAAATTTTGAAATGTAAAAAACTTCATTTTCATAAGTTTAACCTATGATAATTAAAAAATAAATATCATTACCTTGTAAATGCGCTGAACTGAATTTACAATGCCTTCCTATAGTATTGATTTGTAATCTCCGGAATATTAAATGAACATTTCTCGCTGAAATCATATTTGACAGTTGTTTTATCAAATTGTTATATTAAATTATTGCAATTTGCGATGATTGTCATCAAAAAAATTAAACAATATTAAGCATGTGAATGATAAGTAAGAAAATATTCAGACTTACTACCGGTACGTAAGAAAATTCATTATTTTCTTATCAATTGTACACGTCATAATTTTTTTTTCTTTTGCTAAACAGAAAAGACAAGTAGTGACAAATCTCACCATATTAGTTTTTTTGTTAAACAATACTTTATAGTTGATTGAAGACAGTTATTGTCATTGTTAATGGCCAATTGATTTCGCATTAGTAGAAATTAGGGTTTGGTCGACAGTTGTGTTATAATAACCTATATAAATACTATTTTGACGTTTTTCACTGTCACTTGTTTATAAAATCTAATTATATAGTTATTAAAAAATCCATATGATATTTTTGACACATTGTTAGTTAAAAGTACTACTTATTAAATTTATATTTATGTTAAAATATTTTTAACTTTTTATTTATTAACTAATGTATGCAAATAAATTTTTTTTAGATAAAAATGGTTAAATTATACGCTCTATCAATACTGTACAAAGGTCCAACATCAGCGACAGCTTTAAAGTCTGTTTATGACGTTAATTCATTTTCCTATTTTGAACGTGGAAGTGTCAAAGAATTTATGGGATTTGTGAGTAAGACAATTACTGAGAGAACTCAAATTGCATCACGACAAAGTGTTAAAGAAGGAGGTAATTTTTTTTTATAAATAAATAATTATTTTAAGGATTTAAAAATTCATGTTTGTTTTTTTTTTTTTTTTTTTTTTAATATAAATATTTTCACTTTTTAATTAATATAAATTTTTTATAATGAGGTTGAAGTTAGTAGACACGACAATTTTTTGATTTTTCTTGACAAATAAACCAAGCATAGAAAATTATTTATAAAAATCTCATTTATAATTTTTCAGAGCTTCTAAAGATAAAATTTTTAATTAAAATTTTCTTGCTATAATTTGTTTGTTAAAAAAATTCATGAGAGATAAAATAATTCATTTAAAAAATTTTTTTAACAAATAAATTATGGCAAAAAAAATAAGAACAAAAAATTGACATCTAGAAAATTAAAAAAGTAAAAAATGCAATTTTTCAGAATTAACTTTTCGGAGCAAATTTATTTAATGAAAAAAATATTTCTATTATTTTTGCATTTGATGACATCAAGCAATTCTGTAATGTAAATTATTGATTATACTTAACTAAAGGTTTAGGGTTATTCAAAGGTATGAAAGTATATCAAGGATTTTATATTATTCAATAAACTTATCAATTAAAAATCACTCACTTGTTAAAAAAGTTATATATTTATTGGAGTTGAAAATTTTTCATCTCAATAAATCCATTGTTACTTAAATGTGTCATAGAATTTATTCATTTTTATATTTATATTTAATTTATCAAGTATAAATTGATTGAAATTAAGTTAGAAAATTTATTTAACGATCTATTGTTATTTATTAAAAAATTATCATTTACAGAATATATGTGTCATGTTTACGTAAGAGGTGACAGTTTAGCTGGCGTTTTAATTTCGGATCATGAATATCCGAACAGAGTGTCACATACACTTATTACCAAAGTATTAGATGAATTTGCAGCAAAGTATCCTTCTAATTCATGGCCAACATTGAATGAACCGACTTGTGATTTTCCACAAGCTAATGTTTATCTTGCTAAGTATCAAAATCCTCGGGAAGCTGACTCATTGACTAAAATGCAAAATGATCTGGACGAAACTAAAATCATACTTGTATGTTATAAAAATAATTTTTAATAACTCAATGGTTTTGCGCGACTCATGATGCGAGGCATCATTTTTTATATTTTTTAATTTTTTTTTGACTTATTTGCCTTATATATATTTTTTTTAACTTTATTTATTTTATTAATAATTCATAATTAAATGAGCATTATAAGTCGTGCAGTTTTGGATTTTCCAAAATTTTTTAAATAGCTGTAGTAAGTAATAATTTTCTTTTATAATTTTCAGCACAACACTTTAGAGGCAGTATTACAAAGAGGTGAAAAATTGGATGACTTAGTTCAAAAATCAGAAGGTCTGAGTATACAATCTAAAGCATTTTATAAAACTGCACGTAAAACTAATTCTTGCTGCAGTTTGACAGCTTAAAATATCATATATTCATGGTATATACCTAACAAATGTACAATAAAGACGTTTACATAAATTATATTATATATAAATATCATTATATACATATATATAAAAAAAAAAATAAATTTTTTTTTACGCTGTCAAAATAATTCCATTATAAGTTAATCTTCAGTATATTTGTAAGAAGATACATTCTCTGTAAAATAATATTCTTATATGCGAATTAATTTTAAGATTTTATTATTCATTAAGGTGATAATGAAACAAGGAAAATTATTTTTTTTATATTTATTATGAATTATGTTTTAAATAAAATGTCAGTGTTAAAAAAAATTTCGATGTATTTATGCACTGAGAGAAATTTTAATTAGTTTAATCATTACTGACACTTTAAGGTGATCTCTTCATTGTGACTTTCAATTAATGATTTATTTAAAAAAGAAAATACAAAAATTTTATTTAGAAAATTAATTATCAATACCTAGAAGATTTCTAATTTTTACATAATTTTTAACGTGTTGATGAGAATAATTTTAAGTCAGATGCTTTTTTTCTAGAAGCAATTGAATAGCTTAGAGTAATTTAATTTACTGAGACTAATAATTAATTTAGATGCACTGAACTTTTTATAAACAGTAAATAATTCTTTATTTTTTATGGCCGGGAGATATTTCTAAAAAAATTATTTTGACAGTATAAATTAAATGCCATTGAATTGATCGGTGTTGAATGTAAAAAATAATGGTGATAATAAATAATTGTTTCATTGTTATTATAAAGATCTATTATTTTTATACTTAACCACGACTATAAATTAGAAGATGTTTTTTTGAGTAAAGGTGAAACATAGATTACTCCATATTGATTTAGTTAAATTGTAAGATTATAAATAGGTGAATTTAATTAAAAAAAAGATTTATTCTCTCGAATGGTTTAATGAATTTTACAATGAATTATTTCACAACTAAGCCATAATGACTAAATAATATCGAGAGAAGACTATATAAACAGCTTCAGCAGTACCACTTTATATAAATCAATCTGTGTTAGTTTATCTGATTTTATGCTCTTCTTTAGTTTTAAACAGAACACCTTTGTCGATTTGTGGATCGTATCCTGGTGGGTATTGAATACCTCCGTGCTGTAAAAAAAAAAATTTAATTGATTTAGTATTACACATGTTATTCAAGAGTGTAAAGAAAAACAAATATCAAATCGATACTGACCTCTTCTTGATGTTTGTCTAATACTAATTTTTGTTTATAGAGATCCTGTGCTGATACAATCACGTCTGGAATATCATAACGCATGACAAGTGTTGAGTGAGTCAATGCCTCAGCTTGGTTACAAAAGACATCTCTCGCTGCCCGTTGTGCATCTAAAGTTGTAAATTTCCAATCATCCATTTTTTCAGTATCTCTGTCAAAATTATCGAATTCTAAATCTTGAATTTCATCAATAATTGTTGGCATGTCCCCTTCTTCAGTCCAATCATAAAACAACACATGGGCATGCTTTGAAATACTTGGTATATATTTTTCTTTGTAAAATTTATCAATGTCACTCAGATATTTAGTAGTGAATGCTTTCGTGCTTTTCTCTTCCGGTGTTCCATTTCTATTAATACGATTCTATAAAAAATTTTTTTTAATTATTTTAAATTTTAAATTGGCGAATTATTTTTTTTTTCAATTTATTCTTAAATTAATTACCTTTATCGTTTGAATCTGTGCGTCCAAATATATAACTAAGTGTGGTCTATATAGATGGAAAAGGCTGTTGAGTCTTACACTATTGTAGTAAGTGAGAGCACCTCTAGATATATATCCACTCTGGAACATTGCATTGGCGAAGACCATGTCAGACCATGGACAACGTTGCAAAACAACACCTTCACCTGTTGAAAATAGATGCTGCAACGCTCTAATATATTGACGGTATCTCATAATATAATATCCATGCTGTATAGATGCGCTGTTTCGGCCCTTTGGATCCTTGAGGAACATATTTAAATCAAAGAACTGCGCGTCAATCGGTAGATTCGGATTTAGATTTCTCATATCAAATCCATATGCAGTGATTAAAAATTCATCCCAGCTGTATGGCGGCATGTAACACATTTCTAGTTCTTCAGCAAGTTGTCGCGCAAATTTATCTTTTCCAACACCCGGTAGTCCCTCAACAACAACTATTTTAGTATTATCATCAAATCTATCTTCCATAGGATCGAAGAACACATCCCAAAATGAATAATCTTTGTTCATGTAGTCGTAAGGCGCTGGACGAGGTGGTCGATCTTGTCGCATAAGTTTTCCAGTGATAAATGCGACTTGTGTTTTTGCCACATTTTTTTGTTGACTTAACTAAAAAATAAAATAATTATTATGTTATTTGCAGCATAAAATTGAGTACTTCAAATACTTTGTTTTGCTTTATAATTTAATCATGAACAAATTTATTAAGTGCGATTAAATCTAATAGAATAATTTAAACGATGTCAATTAATAAATAACTATCAAAAAAATAATTTTCAATGTATGTCGATTCAGATGTTAAAAATTTATGAAAATTAATTTAGCAGATATTTGATAATTTTTATTTAAATTGTAAGATTATAAATAGGTGAATTTAATTAAAAAAAAGATTTATTCTCTCGAATGGTTTAATGAATTTTACAATGAATTATTTCACAACTAAGCCATAATGACTAAATAATATCGAGAGAAGACTATATAAACAGCTTCAGCAGTACCACTTTATATAAATCAATCTGTGTTAGTTTATCTGATTTTATGCTCTTCTTTAGTTTTAAACAGAACACCTTTGTCGATTTGTGGATCGTATCCTGGTGGGTATTGAATACCTCCGTGCTGTAAAAAAAAAAATTTAATTGATTTAGTATTACACATGTTATTCAAGAGTGTAAAGAAAAACAAATATCAAATCGATACTGACCTCTTCTTGATGTTTGTCTAATACTAATTTTTGTTTATAGAGATCCTGTGCTGATACAATCACGTCTGGAATATCATAACGCATGACAAGTGTTGAGTGAGTCAATGCCTCAGCTTGGTTACAAAAGACATCTCTCGCTGCCCGTTGTGCATCTAAAGTTGTAAATTTCCAATCATCCATTTTTTCAGTATCTCTGTCAAAATTATCGAATTCTAAATCTTGAATTTCATCAATAATTGTTGGCATGTCCCCTTCTTCAGTCCAATCATAAAACAACACATGGGCATGCTTTGAAATACTTGGTATATATTTTTCTTTGTAAAATTTATCAATGTCACTCAGATATTTAGTAGTGAATGCTTTCGTGCTTTTCTCTTCCGGTGTTCCATTTCTATTAATACGATTCTATAAAAAATTTTTTTTAATTATTTTAAATTTTAAATTGGCGAATTATTTTTTTTTTCAATTTATTCTTAAATTAATTACCTTTATCGTTTGAATCTGTGCGTCCAAATATATAACTAAGTGTGGTCTATATAGATGGAAAAGGCTGTTGAGTCTTACACTATTGTAGTAAGTGAGAGCACCTCTAGATATATATCCACTCTGGAACATTGCATTGGCGAAGACCATGTCAGACCATGGACAACGTTGCAAAACAACACCTTCACCTGTTGAAAATAGATGCTGCAACGCTCTAATATATTGACGGTATCTCATAATATAATATCCATGCTGTATAGATGCGCTGTTTCGGCCCTTTGGATCCTTGAGGAACATATTTAAATCAAAGAACTGCGCGTCAATCGGTAGATTCGGATTTAGATTTCTCATATCAAATCCATATGCAGTGATTAAAAATTCATCCCAGCTGTATGGCGGCATGTAACACATTTCTAGTTCTTCAGCAAGTTGTCGCGCAAATTTATCTTTTCCAACACCCGGTAGTCCCTCAACAACAACTATTTTAGTATTATCATCAAATCTATCTTCCATAGGATCGAAGAACACATCCCAAAATGAATAATCTTTGTTCATGTAGTCGTAAGGCGCTGGACGAGGTGGTCGATCTTGTCGCATAAGTTTTCCAGTGATAAATGCGACTTGTGTTTTTGCCACATTTTTTTGTTGACTTAACTAAAAAATAAAATAATTATTATGTTATTTGCAGCATAAAATTGAGTACTTCAAATACTTTGTTTTGCTTTATAATTTAATCATGAACAAATTTATTAAGTGCGATTAAATCTAATAGAATAATTTAAACGATGTCAATTAATAAATAACTATCAAAAAAATAATTTTCAATGTATGTCGATTCAGATGTTAAAAATTTATGAAAATTAATTTAGCAGATATTTGATAATTTTTATAATTTTTGTTAACAAATAAATTATGGTAAAAAAAAAATTGACATCTAGAAATAAAAAAAATAATAAAAAATGCAATTTTTTTAAAATAATTTTTTATAATAAATTTAATTGTTACATAAAATTAAAAATTGGTCAGATGACAGCTAACTTTAATGTCATACACATAGCAGCTATAAGATAATTAATTATAAGATAAATAATACAAAAAATAATCAAATAATTATTACTAACCTTACATAATCCACTAATAAGTCCAGACTTGAACAATTTTGAGTGACCTAAACGAAGTGGTACTGCCATATTTATCAACATTATTTTTTAATTACTCAATTAAAGTATTAAAATAAACATAATTTCCACACGAATATAAAATGCAGTTTATGAACACTATTAAGAAAAAAAAATATGTTGATTAGATGTTTTTAAGCACCTTAACTCAAAATCGGAGTTAAGGCCTCCGACTTTTCATTATTTTATTTTTTTTTAGTCGTCAAAACTCATGTATTGGCTTATTGTTCCGATACTGAACTTAGTGGTACCAATTACAAAACTAAATCTGTCATTGGTAAATAAAATAGAATGTTACTTTTTGATTCGTAGTTTCTGTTGGATCTTTAAAAACTGGCCAATTGGAAAATAGCAGAGAATTTTAAACCAATGAAAAATTTTTATTCGACCGGGGTCTGAGTGAAATTAGTAAATATTAATAGCACTGAAGTTTACAGACATTAAAAATTATTTTAAAATTTTATAATAATGCAATTATTATAAAAAAAATTAAATTAAAAAATCCCACATGTGAAAATTAATAAAAATTACCAGTGAAAAGTTTTAAAAGCATTTTTTTATTGTAATTAATTTGTTGAAAAAATTTTTTAAATTGACAGCTGACTGCTAACTTCAGTATCGTAAAAATTGACAGCTGTCAGCTAACTTCAGTGTCATAAATGTTAGTCGCTCTAGTCACGACCGTTGAAAAGAGTCTTAAGCAATGAGTATGTGTTGTAAGTACTGTGCATCACACACAGTCTGTGAAATCTGATTATGCACATAAAGTGTACATATGTGTCAGGACATAGGACATGTATAGGTAAAAGCGATATTGGTGGAGTCGGAGGCTGGGGTGAAAGTGGACGGTGAATAGAAGATAGTTAATGATTAAAATAACAAATATATTTGATAGTTATAGTTATAATTACTAGGTTTTATAATCCATTTTTATATATTTATACTAATAATTAATTCGTTAATTGATAATAGTAGTCATAATATAACAATAACTGTGTAATTCTGGTGATAAAAATTTTTTACGCACATCGTATCCATAACATTACATCCATGACATTGACTTTTTTAAAATAATGATTAAATACAATTACCAAATAATTGCAAATTATTTTTTAAAAATATTTGCTTAATAATTTATCAACGAGTCTTGATTTTATAATAAAAAAATTTCTGAGGCATTTTTCATTTTACAATGGGTAAGTTACACATTTTTTTATATTTATTTTTAAACAAATATACTTTTATTATTTTTTTTTTTACTTTAATAGGTAATTAATTTAAATATTGTGAGAATGTAATATTATTTTTTTGGAAAAATATTCATAGACTCTCGTCACCTCATTCCAGTACCGGTCGGGTCCAAAAATATAAGGAGCTGTTTTTTAATAGATTTTCATAGTTTCTCACGTACTTATATGTAGAACAGTAATATTGAGTGGGTACATGCATTGTATGGTGAATGAATCACGTCGGATGCCTGTGTATGAGGTCTTGAAAGTAATTATTTGCTGATCAATAAGGAATGAAATTTTTGTCGCATTAGCATTTTTTTTTTAATACTTAGGATGAAGAAATAATTTTATTTACTTCTAAGAAATTGACTCATAAAAACATTTCAACTTTTTGTTGTAAAAAAATGACATTAAATTTAGCTGTCACTTCACAATTGTTTTAATTTTCTTTAACAAATAAATTATAACAAAAAAAAAATTATTAAAAAAATGTACTTGTAGAAATTTTATTAAATTAGAAATGCAATTTTTTAAAAATAATTTTTTAGAACAAATTTTTTTAAAAAAATTGCATTTTTAATTTATTAAAATTTCTAAATGTCCATTTTTTTAATGCAGTAATTTATTTATTAGAAAAATTATTAAATATCTGCTAAATTAATTTTCATAATTATGGAGCAACATAGTAACGACTGTAATTATTTTATTTAATTGTATTTTTGTAATTTCTATTTAGTTTTCCAACGGATGAATGTAAATAACGGAATAAGTATTGTAAAATATTTTAAGGTGATGGTGATTTTAAAAAATTCCAGCGTTCATTATTAAGTAGAGACGTCATGAATAGAGAATGTCGGAGTGAAATTGTTCTACTAAAATAGTTACTTGGAATTCAAAAAGCATATACATACAAAGTAGATACTAAAAATAAATATTCTTTAAGAATTTATTCTACATACTTGCAGAATAATTTTTTTTTTTTTTTAATAACTTGTAGATAAATCACGACAAAAAAAGTTATTTTCTCGATTTTTTAATTTTATTCATTTATTTTTTACATGTTAGAGAATTTTGTATCAATAATTCTAAATTTATTTTCAATGACTTCAGAATCACAAGGAGGACTTTATCGCAACTCTGGTCCGGGGTTGTATGAATTTCTCATGGAGGCTGAGCTGCAACAGTATTATACAGGTATTAAAGGTAAGTCTAAAGTGAAATATTAAGATTAATTTATTGTCACTAAAATTAATAATTAAAAAAACTAAAATTTTGTTTTAAGGAGATCTAAAGGTCCAATCGACTGCACAGTTGAAATATGTGACAGAAGAAGATTTGACTGCTATCGGGATGAGTAAGCCGGAGATGCGTCGCTTGAAGAAATACTTTCAAAGACATTTCCCACAAAATTATCTATCTAAATTCAAGAAAATGCTCCTACCTAAACGTGAAGAACCGCCTCCAGGAGCGATAAATGTATTATCTATTGAAAAACAAGATAAGCCACCTATAAAAGTCCCAAATAAACACATGATACCAGCGGACGCTATTATTGTCAACAAAGAATTGGGTATCGGTGAGTTTGGTATCGTGCAACAAGGCGTGTGGAGTAACGACGGAGAAAGAATTCAAGTTGCAATAAAATGTTTATCGCGTGAGCGTATGCAAAATAATCCAATTGAGTTTTTAAAAGAAGCAGCGATTATGCACGCTATTGATCATGAACACATCGTAAGATTGTACGGTGTTGTCTTAGATACAAACTCACTGATGCTTGTCACAGAATTAGCACCTCTGAGATCATTATTGGAATGCTTGAAGCAACCTAGTCTACGTGTGAGTTTTCCAGTAATATCATTGTGTGATTTTGCTATTCAAATAGCCGATGGTATGCAATATCTCGAAGCAAAAAGACTGATTCATCGTGATTTAGCGGCAAGAAATATTCTTGTCTTTTCGAAAAATAAAGTTAAAATATCTGATTTCGGGTTGTCAAGAGCGTTAGGCGTTGGCAAAGATTATTATCAGACAAATTTCAACGTTAATTTAAAATTACCGATAGCTTGGTGTGCACCTGAATGTATATCATACTTAAAATTTACGTCTTCCAGTGATGTTTGGGCTTACGGTGTAACACTTTGGGAAATGTTTAGTTACGGATTCCAACCGTGGGCTGCCCTTACAGGCCATCAAATTTTAGAAGCTATCGATGAACCAAATTTTCAACGTCTCGAGCAACCCGATTGTTGTCCCAAAGAATATTATACACTTATGCAACAATGCTGGCAACATGAACCGTCAAAGCGCCCTAAATTTTCTGAGCTCATTGAATTATTGCCGGATTTAAAACCCGAACAAGTACAAGCCGTACAAGATAATAATGAAATTGGACAATTGACGTATCGCCAAGGTGACGTTATCACAGTACTCACTAAAGGAGTTAATAATGTACTGTGGAAAGGTGTACTGAGTAATGGTAAAACTGGGTTATTTAGTCCAGCTCATACAATTGCTTATTTAGGATCTAATTTACCAAGCAATAAACCCGGTGAATTTTTACGAGGTGATGGTAAAAATGCATTTTCATCTCATCGTCGTAAAATAAGGACTGATATGATTTCATCACCGCAAGGCGATTTACGGCACACTGGACATGTTGGCTTAGACGGAGCTTATTTTGGCGACATTAGTTTTCTTGGTGGTAAATATCCTCATTTACCGCGACAAATTGTAACTCCCTATAAACCACAGGAAGATGCAGCTATTAATTCTAGTCAAATTTTTTATCAAGATTCAAATAACCATGATAACAGCAACCGTGACAACGCAAATGTCAATAATAATAAACATGCTTCATTCGATATGCAAACTAAAAATGGTAATTATATTATATCAATTTACTAATTTTATTAATATTAAGGGGGATAGCCACTGTGAAATTTATTTATTTATTTTTCAGATAATCTATGGTCAGACGCAGCTTCTGGACTTACACACGTTGATATGACTCACAAAAATGAGGATCAATCTAACATTTCAACAAATATTGATAATGCTGGTAATAACGACCACGAGTATCATGAAATAAGTGATGAAGAGAATCAAGACAGTGCATTGAGATTCGATAAGCCACTTGATTTTGATTTTGGGCCAAGTTTATTGGATGAAATGGATCAAATGTTTCGATCATTAGGCAAGTAGAATTAAAAATTACCGCAATTAATATTATACCATTATATAAGTAACAGGATATGTTCATAACAGGAACTTCGTCTCCTTCATCTCCACAAGGACATCCAACATCTGCAGAACATGAGTCGAGTAATGTTAAGAATGAACTTCGTGAAATGCAATCAAAGCAAGGCAGCAAGAAGAAACAGGCTACGGTAAGTTTTTATTTTTCACAACTAGAGTGTTAAATTGATCAATTATTATTTTATATTAAATTGTTTTAATTTATCACAGGTAAAACCAATATCAGCAGCTGACCAAAAAACACTTTATTCAGCGATAGCAATGGCGCAAGAGTTAACTGCTCGGTCAATGACAGATCTTGAATATCCACCAGAGTCGCCTGTAACAACTTCAAGTCCATCGCGACGAAGGAAGTTTTCTTTTAAATTACCACATCAGCACAGCCCTAAACCTGATAGACGACATTTCGCTGAAGAAGCTGCTAGTATACCAGACATCCAGGTACGTAATTTATTTATTTTTTTTTTTGTAAATTTGCATATTTCATTTTGCTAGTTTGGCCAGAGTATTTAAGAACAATCGGATTTATTTATTGCAATCATTGATTGATTATAATAAAGTTTTTCAAGTTCAATATAAGCCTTAATTAATGAATATATAAATTTTATATTGAACAAATCAAAAACATTTTTTATTTCAATCAAAATTTTAAATTAATATTGCTATTTAACTTCTATACAAAAGCTAACGAATAAAGGTGCTTTTATTTTATTATTTTGCATTATAAGATCGTGATTTACAACAAAAATCAATGCTTTTAGCATTAAAAATAACTATTGTTACCAATTTATGTTGATATTTTATCAAAACATGCCCTTTTGTTCGTCAGCACTTAAAATTTGATAAAGATATTTAAATGAAAATCAATCATATCCTATTTTTTAATTAATATAACTTAAATAGAAATAAAATCGCAAAGATTTTATATTTTTAAATTCTAGAATTTGGTAGTTAGAAAAAAAAATGACTAATAATTATATTTTTTTTCACTTTTTCCCGATCCTCACCCATTATTATATTTTAATTTTTAATTACTTATTTCTAAAAATATTTTCTTTACACATGATATTTAAATAAATACACATGTATTTATTTGAACCATATATCTAATTTATTACATAATTTTCTTTTAAATTAAACACTAAATTAATTTTTTGTTATCTCTGCAAATATTAATTCATAAAATACTACTTCTAAAGTGGCTATGTTCGAGTTTGCAATCATTATCATCCACCGTTTCAAGTTTAGAATCACTCGGAGCACCTTCGACTCTAAAATTACCTTTATGGGACAAAGCTTCAGCAGAATTTTGTTTTGCTAAATCCCGTGAACTTTTAACAAAATCAAATGCATGGACCACTTACATGGACATGGCGTTTGACAATCACATGTTGAACAACAAAGCAATGAAACAAAATCTAGTTAAATCAACGGAATTTCTCGAGGCTAGTAACAGTAATGGCAAAGGTTCCATAAATTACAGTAATATCGCACTAGGTAATTCGCGTAATTCAACCCAAGGTATGAATGGCAAAGCTTCGCGTCTATCGAGTCCAAACTTAAATGTCGGTAAAGAGGCGCGAAGAATATCGACTAGTTACATCGATCGTTACTTCGAACAATCAAAAAATTACGATACTGATGACGCGTCAGAGTGTCCGACCGAAACATTCGACTGTTACAAAGAAAACACGTCCGATAGAGATTTAAAAACTACTGGTACTCTTACGGACAGTAATGATCAATTTGCTAATAATTTTTACAAGTACACATTAATTGACGAGCCTAAATATACACTGACTGATGATCCCAAATATTTACACCAGATAATTAACAAATCTAAGTTAGATGACATTCGTAATTTACGAAGAAATTCATACATCGCTGAAACGCTCAATCAAAACTCATCCAATAGTGGTTTGTTAAATAAATATCAGGTTGAGGAGAGAATAAAAAATTCCGTGCCTAATAAACGTACTGACTTTGACATTTTTGATAAATTTTCTAAGAAAAATGTTAATGGAGATGGAATTAAAAATATTAAAGAAGTAACCACTTCTGCGGGTGCTGCTGCATTGCCTACTACTCTTCAAGATCAAAATATTGCTTGCGGATTACAAACAAATAGAATAACTAATTTAAAACCTGTAACTTCAATTGCTGATAATTCAAATGATTATGTTAATGCAATAAGAGCTGGTCAAAATTATCCGAAAAATGATTTCAAGAAAAAAAGTGATTTATTGCCGTATTCAATTTTACACAATCCTCTTTTTATTTCAGAACCGATTAAAAAAGACATTGATATTAGCAGCAGCGGTTCTGAAAGTTTGAGATTAAAATTTGAACGTTTGAGATTACAGTCGGATATTGAAACTAAAAATCAAATTCAATTGAACAGTAAAATTTCAATGGGAGATAATTTTCAATGTGGAGTTTTTACTTCAAAAAATGTTAAGCATTATCCAGATGATAAGAAGCGGACTGAGGATCCGTCAAAATTGTCACAAAATATCGCGGTAACACAATTTGATAATAAAAATATCGCACGTAACTCGAGAAATTTGGAATTATTGCCGGGTATTAAGCCTGAGTTAAATACCAGTATCGATTTACCAGCAAATGAACAATTTATTTTGGCTAGTGAAAATATCCCGATGCGCGATCAGGGAAATCGTGTTAATAATATTGCACAGACGAAATTAACGAATGAAGGCAATGCCACGGGGTTGGAATTACATTTGAATGCAGCAGTACGTAATAAAATGGGAATTAACTCAAAGACACATCAGCGTTTATTAGAATTCCCTCGACGATGTCGCAATGAAATAATTAATAGAAATAATAAACTAATAAAACAACCTGGATCAATAGACAATAACAAAGTAGATATAGATAAAAATTTATGTCGTCCACGTACTTTTTCTTTGTCAGATGCCGTTAAAAACACCACGAGAAAAAGCATCAGATCATTTTACTCGAGCAGTCAGTGCAGTGATGATTCAGATTCAATTTTTTACTCCGACACAGACATACGGAGTCGATTGAAATTTCAGCGACGGCGTAAAAAAGTATCCGGAAACTCAAAAGTCGGTTATAATAAAAAAAACCGGGAATCTTTAGGCGTTTATCCAAATGACGTCGCGTCATCTTACTCGATTATTCAGAATTCTGAAAAATCACCGCTGCCTTCAACGAGTTTTTTAAATTCTTTATCGTCCCAATTTTCATTATGCAATCAGACGGTATCTTGGCCAGAGAGTGCACCAAGTTCAAGTCAAACTTTCACTAGTAATTCAGATTTAGACTCTGACACTAGTTCCGAGTACTCAGAATTTATGAATGACACATGAATTTATTTTTTAAATATTTATGAGGTAATTGTAATTATTACTGATTACAAAAACTAGACTGGATAATGAATATCTGCATTGCTCTAATTTTAAAACGGCCTGGATATTGTTTTAAAACGGAAGAAGGAAATCAAATAATTTTTTACTTGACGTTAAAAATTTTTATTATAAATTATTCAGTTATATTTCACATTACATTTTGCTCGCTTTCTCTCAAGACATTTATCATTATGCACAATAACGTAATAAAAGTTAAGAAATTGACTTATAATTTTTTAAATACAGTATTAAAAATGAAATTTCAATTTGCAAAACATAACATACCAATTATCGTTTAATAATCTGTTATTTTTATTTGTTAATAACTGGCTAATAATTATTGTACACAGTGATCGTTTATTGAGAAAGTTTATTACTTATCTGTGAATTATGAGGAATATTTAATAAGAGTTATTTTTTATTAGTTATTATTTAATATTAAATTTAAGTTGATAGTTTATTAATGGTCTGTTAATCAGTTAACCTACCAAGTATTCTTCGAGGCATTTGATTTACATTTAGTTAAAGTCACAATAGACAATAAGAAGACTTAATAACAATAAATAATAAGTAATATAATGGTAAGAGAAAGTGAAGCGTCGGATCGATCTTCACTGGCTATAAACCCCTCAAGTTCTATCAAGTACTGCGTGCGAATGGAACGGATACTGTATTGAATGTATATACAGTGATCATGGATTAAAGGTCGGTTTGGTTTATCGACCTCGGCTACTTAGACTAGACTAACAGCCGTAAGAAAATAGGATCGAATTAACAATCAGACTTTCGAATATTAATTTATATATTGTTTTCTCTACTTTATTTTGTCTTTTAATTAATTACTGTACGATAATATTTGATAATCCTTTTATCCGAGTAAACATTTTTTTATAATGTATATTTTTTATGATAAATTAATTGTTTAAATAATTAGAAATATTTTTATATTTACTACAAAAAAAAAATTTTACTAATAATTTATTGATTTTTAAAATCGGGTAGGTGAAAAATTAGGTGATAAATTGATTAAAAGTATATTAAGACTAGATTAGTGTTTTTAAAAACAATTTCTAAATTTATAGTAGAGAAAATAGGAGTAAAAAATTTAAGAAATCTTGGGTTGTTGAGGGCCGGTTTGTCGAGACGATATACACATATTTAAACATAATTATCATACATGTGACTATGTTTTACATATATTTATAAACGCTTAGAATGCTATAATGCTTGTATTATATCAACGACAGTAATCTGATCATCATGTGATTGAATTTTTTATATATAAAATTTACAAATTTTTTACAATTTTAAAGTTGAGGAACAAATGGGCATAATTGTAATTTTTTATAAATTTTATGAGAATGAAACAGCTTAAATTCTGTGGCATGGATGATTTGAATGGTACATATATTTTTTTATTTTTATATTCAATAAATTTTATACATAAATATTATCATTTTTATAACTATAAATACATTTCTTTGTTTTAATCGATGATTAAATGATTGATTGATTGGAATTTATTTATTGCATTAAATTATGCCCTTTTGTTTTTTTTTTATAGCTCATTTGTATGCTCATTATATATATAAAATATAGAAGATATTCTACAGTTATATTAAATGCAATTAATATTCATTACTTACATCCTTCTTATTATAATTATTATTATAAATACTTCTTCAGAAAAAACGTGTTCATTTCTTTTTGGAATAGAAAAATTAAATCCATATTTATTCATATTTTTTTTAGGAGAGACGCTGCAATGCTAAGAAAAAATTTTTTATAAATTTTCAGTTTTCAATTTTAAAAATCACAAAAAATTACTGAATAGTCTTTTTTAAAATACAAAATTGTTAAATTGAAAAAATAGAAAAGTATAAAAAATTCCGATTGATTGAAAATAATAGGAATCGATGTTAAATTTTAAAAGTTACAACGTTGGTTGCTTTTCCAACTTAATTAAGGATCTACAATTAAATCTATAAAAAAATAGTCAAAAAGTATAAATTTCCTAAAGCACAAAATACAGAATAAAAAATCGAATAAAAAATAAGATAATTATTCAATATTTACATTTGAGGTTGCTATCGTAACAGTTCTTTGGTTCATATTACCAAGTCAATCATAATGATTTTTATTTGATTATTTATAACTTTATTGTAGATGTCTGATGAAGTTTGAAAATAAACCAACAAAACGTTGTAACTTTTGAAATTTAACAATAATTTAAAAATTATCAATGTGAAAAATAAATTTGTTAGTATTGTAGTACCTCCCCTTTTTTCTTTTCCAAAAAATCACAGCAAAATTAAAAAAACATTTCAACAATCGCTCAAATACTCTAAACCGGAGTTTCGTATAATATCATAATTAAAAAAGTTATAAAAATTTTTTTTTTGCATTTCTAACTAATTATAAAAAATAAAAATACAATTTTCTGTTGCTTTGTCCTAAAAGTATCTGAACTGCTTATATTTATACTTATATTGCATACTCAAACTCTATGTTTTTTTTTTTTTTCATGTTTAAAGTTATTTTTTAGTTTATAAATTTTTTTATCTTATAATTTAATTTACCCTTCAAACCAATATTTTATTTTATTTATTTTATTTTATCCCAAATCTATTTTTTTCTTCCTGCAACTTACTTAGGCAACCTTGTCAGAAGAGGCTAAGGAAGTGTACAACAGCCTGGTGGAAGCTCAAGCATTAGACAGCACAACAGACACAAATCCTCTGCGAATGTTGAGATCCGGATTACCAGTGAGGCCTCGTGTACGCGGAAACAAACAACTCAGTTTGGGCCTTACAACTCCGCAAATCGACGAAACGGTCGGATTATCTGATAACAGTAAACTGTCGACCGATTTCTATCAGGTTGGCTCATCAACATTTCCAAAGACGGGCGAGTTGGTAAACAACTCGCTTCCTATTTTCTCGACGCAGTCTTTAGAACGGCATAACTCGTTGATGAATATTGAAAATAGTCAGAATCAAAATAATTTCGAGGAGAATCCTATTCCACTGCCGCCTCGTGATCGGTCAAGAACTTTGCAATCTAAATCCAATTTGCCAAGACACCAACGCAAGCATCCATTGATTATTCCTGGAGGTGGAATCTCTCGGACATTAGCCAAAGCTATTGCAACATCATCAGTTGAAGATCAAATTGATGGAGTTGTTCCTTCCATCAATTTGTCCAATCCAAATGTATCTTTTTCAACGCAAATGATTCCGACAACTAGTCTTTCAAATAATCCAGCGCCTAATAGGTAATTTACTTATCAATAAAATTTTTTTATGGATGAAAAATAATTTATATAATTCCTGTTTCAAGTGCAAAAAATTTTTTTGATTAATTATGAATTTCTCATGAAATCTAGATTTTTAAAAAATTGTAAATTTTATTAAATCTAAATATTATTTAAAGAAATTTTTTGGTAGTTATTTACAAGTGGGATTAACCCATGCTGGGCCATGTTAAAATTTTTTTTGTTCATTTTTTATGTACTTAAAAAAAAAAAAATATCAAAAAAAAATAAAATAGAAATTTTATTCAAAATCATTAAAGCAATTTTTTTTTTTCAATTTTTAAAAACAAAAAAGCTATTGAAATCTTTATTTTTTCCTTTTACGACATTTTTTATCATAAGTGCGTCGTAAAAACAAGCAGAATAAAAAAATATTAATTTTTCACCTATTTATGGCCCAAAATGGGGTTGACCCTACTTGTAAATATTAACCAAATTTTTGTATACTTCAAACACGGATTTTTAATAGAATTTGAATTTAGGGAAATTTTTAATAATAAGTAACACTATATTAAATATTAAAAATTTAAACATCCAAATGAATTTTGTTACAGTCCAGATGAATTCGAGCGACGCATCGATTCTGAACTAGCAGCTTTAGACTCACTGTCTCTTGAAAATAATTGTTCGCATCCTTGCGGAATGATTTCTGAAGATTTGCTCGAGAATTCCGATTTATCAGATGATAGTTCAAAACATAATCACAAAAAAATAGACAGCGATGCTGTTAAAAATTCAAATTATCTAATAAATTCTGAAAACTCTCAAAGTAAAAATATTATCAAATTATCATTTGATGGAGTAACTGAAACCCATTCAGATAATAAAAATAGCACAGATGACGTAAATAGCCTACGATCAATCAGCTTAAATTCGAATGGGGACGAATCTGATGCTTTAGCGCCAGTTAAATCGAACGCGCTGGCATTGACTGAATTTAGTTATTTACAAAATAAAACATCAAGTCCATTGAATCCCTTTGATGCTAATGTAACCGTGAATGAATCAGATTCAGATGAAGATCAAAAATTTAAATTACAAACAACAACAACAACAGGTAATGTATCGAAAATACAAGAAACAGACGATAGAAACGCACGTGGAAGTGATCTTTATCGTCAGTCTGACCATGTATCATGTGAAGATTTACTTGAATTTGCGTGCGACAGACCAAATGTACGCAGAACTCGTGGCCCCCATAATGGAGCTCAGTCAGATGAGGTTCGTATAATGTTGAAAGTTTTGCAAGATCAATCAACACCCGAATCCTGTGTTACCGCTCTCAATGTCGCTAATTGGGATATATTAGCGGCTATTAAATTAGAACGTCTTCAGGCGTTATTGAAGAAAGAAAATAAGTTTATAGCTCTTGAGGAGTGTAAAGTAATGCTGAATCAATGTGATGGGGATATTGTTAAAGCAGCTGCTTCAATAAAAAATTCAGACGACAGTACTCCAGTTTGATGATTATACATCAAAATTTACGTTTAAATTTATTTATAAATTTTTATTTTATTGTAATATTATTACTATTTATTTACATCTAAATTTAATTATCATTGTTGAAATTTCAACGTTATAATCTGTGTTCATTTATATATTATGTGGAAAGTAATATCACATATTACCATAATTCTAAGTTATTTTATTTATTTATTAAGTTTATATAATATTACTATTATAATTACATATAGCCCATTTATATTAATGTCAATCATATATAATACACATTGACAATGTCTGTGGTTATTTATCAATTATGGACTTCCAGGTAGATAAATTTAATTTATCTATTAATTGTATGTAAATTGTTAAAAAAATTTATTTTCGTCAGATATTTAATTATCGTTAGATAATTTACAACATTTTTAGATTTGAATCTATCTATGCTGTTTTTTTTATTTGAATTATAAAATTAATAGCTTGTAACGAAAGGTTGTAATGAAACTTTATGAAAAATGAAAAATTATTATGCAAATTAAATTAGCCGACATTTAAAAATTTTTAGAATTTCTTTTTATCGAAAAAAATGATTAAAAAAAAATTTCACTTGTGAAAAACTTGAAAAACTGAAAGTGCAATTTTAAAAAAATATTTTTTTGTTGTAATTTAATTATTAAAAAAAATTCAAAAATTTAAAAACGTCGGCTAACTTTAATATCATAAAATTATTTAATAATTTTACACTTTATATATGAAAAAATATTTATGAATTTCTCAAAGCAATTTTGATGAAATATTTTTCAGACGAAAAAATCCAATTTTGTTAAAAAAATTACCCAGATCTGATACATATCTAAACTGTGAAAAATTTTATATAAATTAGCTTTTATGCGTACATGTTTTTGATAAACTAATTAAGTCGATTTATATATATTTAAATCTACGATAAACTAAAAAAAAAAATTAAAAATAATCTAATGATTTTTTTGTAATTTTTTATATTTATATGTTTATAAAAATGAGTAATGATTAAAACCAAAAAATTAAAGAATTATAATCTCTTCCTAACAGATTTGCGTTTTATATTTAGTTGATATTAGTTGTGATCGATGCCATGTTAGATAATATGGTATTTCTAGTTGTAGCGGTTATTTTTGCATATGATTACTTTATGATGATTATAAAAAAAGTAAATAATTTATAATAAGACTTAGGTGTGACTTAATACCCAGTTATTGTAGATAAATTGAAAATCAAGGATTTATACATCCATTGTTTTAATCACGAATTTAGAGAACGAAGTTTGTTCTTAATTATTTTACTAACATTGAAATAAAGAAAAAAATAAAATCTTCCTTGAAGTGATATATATCCAGTGTCATTTATAATTTTTTTTGTAAGATTATACAAAACTTGTCTTCGATAAAAATAAATCTTTATACTTTAGTGAGAAGTTTGATTTTTAGTATCAATTTTGATGTAATTTTTGCAACCATTTTTATTTTATTTAAAAATAAATGATTTATGATTGTATATTTTATGTACAAGATTTTATATAGACAAATATATGTTGGAAATAGTATATTTTTGATTAATTATTAATTGTTTTGTAATTAATATAAAAAAAAATTTTTTTCAGATTGAAAATTTAAAATTTCTTAAAAAAAATTTTTTTTATTTTCAAAAACAATTACTAAAATTTTTTTTACTTTAAATTTAGTCAATTAACAATCAGAAAAATAAAAAATTTCTTGTAATCGATAATTCAATGCTAATTTGTATAATTATGAGTTATTAATATTAAACAGTGAGTCACGATCGCTTGAAATAATTTCGTTTAAAAAAAAATTCGGAATTCCGACAAGAAATTTTAATGAAACGATTTGAATGCTTAATAAATCATCTAGTAACATGAAGCATCTGCAAACCTGGGGTTAAAACGGCTAAACTGCAAAAAAATATGTTACGAATAGGCAGATGACATTTTATTCTATATTATTTAAAAGTTTTTTCGTGCCAAAAAAATGAAGTTACAGAATAAATAAATTTTTATTAGAACAAATAAAAAAATAAAAAAATTGATAAATTCGGATAAAATTTGCTTAAAATTAAAGTTCTTATTTTGCAGAAAATTTGACCTGAATTTTTTATTCTTGACAATGAAAATTTGTGATAAAATAAAGCAAAAAATTTGAGCGTAAGCAGGTGCATTATGCCATAAAAATTAAAAGTATCAATTTAATGGTTTAGTAATTATAACATTGTAACAAGCCACGATTTTATTAAAAATTTTTAAGAATAATAAACGGCTGGTAGTAATTATGGATTTAAAAATTTTTGTGTCATTCCAAGCAAATATAAGCACCAGGTAAAGTACATCTTGCAGTTTATGGATTTCAGGAAGACGTTTTTTTTTTTTTTACTTTTTTTTATTGAAAGTAAGTCATATACTATTTGATATACACAATATATTAACGAGGTAATAATTAAATCTGGAGCAAGCGGAAAGTAATTTCACTTTATCGTCGTAAAAGTTGTTGCCAGATGCAAGCTTTTTCTTGCTCCAAATTATTAGCACGTACATCTGTAGAATATCGGTAATTAACAAGAATGAGGGGCCAGATTGTAATAAGTTGAGTTTTTCTGATTTCACACTGAGCCGTGATTCAGTGCAGATGTGTATTATTGCATACATTAACGTTATGATGACAACCTGGACAATTTAAAAAGTATACCGTCATATTTCAATTATTTTACCTTTACTTTTTTTGCTCAATTAATAACGTTAATAGCCTTATTTATCGTACGTTCATTGAAATTTCTTAAACAAATTAATCATTTAAGTTTTTATCATTTTTATTTTTTTTCAGCTGTACTATTGTACTGATTTTATCGATATATAGATCAATCTTTTCGTTAAATTACATTTTCTACATATAAGGATGAATAATGAATAAAAGGATTTAATTAACCAGGTGTGTATGTAAATAAACAGCCGATGAAAGTTTGGTTTAATTTTTTTTATCGCGGTAATTTGTTAATAATTGATGAAACAGATGTTTATGAATAAATTACGCAATAAAATTTGTTTTATAAATTTAAAAATTAAATTGAATTTTATTACTTAACTAAAATGAATATTTTTTTTTCGGAGAGATTATGAATGACTTTATTTTAATCTCGATTTAATATACTTAGTTTATAAATTTATTACACAAATTAATAAATAGAATAATTATTCAACTATTAATAATTGAGATTTTCTTTATTTTTTTATTTCTATAATATTTTAATACAATGTAAAAAATAGTTTGTGCATGATATGATCCAAATGACTTGTGAGTGCGCAAAGTTATTAAGAGACTGGAACAGCCACTTGTTAAATTCCCCTTCATCCACTAACTAAATGAAAAGAAAAATAATTCAAAAATTAAAAAAAAAATTGATCAACTATTAAAAAATAAATTTTTTTTTTTTTATAATTAATAAGTGGCGTTATGATGGCAAAGATAATAAACTTTAATATTGTATATGTAATTATAGTCTATGTAATTAAGAAAACACACATGTTTTCTTTGCAAGGAAAATATTGTGTCCAGCGTATTGATGGACTTCCTAGGACTTGAAAATTTTTTAAAATTATTAATTTTCAAAGCGAAAAGTTAAAAAACTTATTGTTGTGATAATTTGATATTTAAATTTTTACTCCTTGAAAGATTTTGTAAATAATATAAATTCAAAACTAAAATAATATAAATAAAAAATCATATTTAATCTGCGCTTATTTTAAAAAATTTTTTTACAGTATATAATTACAAATTATAACTATAATTAAATAAGTAGATACTCTGTTAGGTATTATCTTCTAATTTATGATAAAATTTTATTCAACATCAACTAATCATTAAATTATGAATTATTATGCAATCGAAGATTCGATATGATGTACAATGGATATTGAATATTTAATTTGGATTTCTTCGGAAGAGATATATTATTCGTTGATGATTGATATGTTTGCAAAAATGAAGCCAGCTGTTCAGTAAGTTTTGATCCTAGTGATCAGCTTATAATCTTCGAATAGGTAAACGTACTATATGCTAGTTGATAGTTTTAACTCATCATTATGTACAAGTGTGTAATTATCATTTTTTAATCTTGATTCTGTCTGCGTGTAATCAAAATTATAGTATAGTTTTGTTTTATTCATTCTCGATAGTTTTGAGGGTTGGGGATACATTAAATAAAATATTAGGGGAAGCCACATGATGAACAATGTAAGCTCTTATTAAGTTTGATAGTCACAACGTGTGTACATTTTGTCATATTATATATAATGGTACGATTGATTACAACATGTGGGATTGCGGGGACAAATAATTATATTACATTGATAAAAAATCAAACTGAACAATTTATGAAAATTATGTTATTATTCTATTATAACAAATAATATACAATACAATTGTATTAATGATTATATTGAATTATTTTTTGAGCTATAATTTATTTTGGAAAGCGGGTATTTTATTTAAACCAAGAAAATCATTTTGAACCATTTAATCGCATTGAATCAAGCAAAAAAAGTTCTAAATTTAGTAAAATTTATTTAAAGATAGAAGTATTATTGGTTGTTCAAAAAGTTTTTTAGTTTAAAACAAGAAAATTAATTTTTAGATTCAATTTTTTGGCAATTATATTAAAAAAAAGAAAGACCTCTCTATTTTTAGCAATAAAAAATATAAAATTACAGCCGGAAATTTTTATTTTTTTCAATTATTTATTTTCACGTCACAGATGATAAAAAAAAAAAAAAAAATGGAAAAATTAAAGTTTCAGATTGTAATTATTACATTCTACAATGTAATTTTTATAAGATCTGTAATAATTACAATCTGAAACTAATTTTTCTAGTTTTCTTTACGACGGGTCAAGTTTACACCATATAAATTAATTTTTCAATTTTTAATTTTTCCGTATGAATTTGAAAACAATAAAATATTTATTAAAATTTATCCAAATAAATATAATATGAAAAAAACCATTTTGAAATGTCAATTTTTTAATTTTCCGGATTTTTTCAAAAGTAAAAAAAAGTCGTAATTAAAAAAAATTTTTTTTTTCATGTGATATTCTATTTTCGGAGAGTTACTTCTAAATAATTACTAATTTTTCTATCCATGTAATTATAAGCGTTGTAAATTAATACTCCAATTTTATAAAAAAAAATATTAAAGCACTAAAAATTTTATTTTTCAATTAAAAATTCACGATTAGAATTAAACATGTGAAACAATAACAATTAACGGCTGAAAAATAGCGGTAATGCAAATAAGGATAAATAGTATGCATATGGATCTTAGACTTTTTGATGGCGCTTACTATTACAATCGGGACGAGTGATAATAGGACATATGCCTGGATGGCTTTGTATAAGAATCACCCAAGTAAAGCAACCACACAATAATAATATGGAAGTAAAGGAACAGATGAGGAGAATGCAAACATATTTGCTAAACTTTACTCTACATCTACAACACTACATAGTGGATTTTCAAAGAAAGACACAAGACATAACATAGAGATATATGTATATTTAATATTTATAAACAGAAAGAACCGTGGAATCGAATACGAAGGAACAAAACCGACGTACTCATTGGACCTTGACTTCCTCTCATTGTTTTTCTCGCCTTACTTAATACCTTCCTCTTAACTCTTCCCGTGACTCTTAACTCTGCCCGGAGTTGAAGTAGCTAATGTATACTTAAGAGTTGGAAGAACGCCGCCCCTTATAATACATCCGATTAGCTTATTATACAAAGATCCATTGATAAATGTAGCATGGAGGTGAGCTCGAGCGTGCGAGTGATAGTGTGTGATGCATGAGTTATATAGTCAGTCTACCTCTACCTTTACCTCTACTTCTGTCTCTACTTCTGCCTACTGTATGCTATATACATCATCCTGGACTACCGACTTATGTTATACTTATACTTATGTGTTGCTGGTTGTTGTGAAAGATATAAAGAATAGCACAAGACTCAAGCACCTGGTCACAGGTAAAAAAAAGACTTAAATGAAGAGCCACATCAACGAAAGGCACTAACATCTGGTTCTTCGCTGCGGTTTCGGCATTTAGGCGATGATGGATCACAGATACATAAATACAAGTGTAAATATACATGTAAGAATATATTTATATATATATATATATAATTCCATCTTTCCTGTGTATTACTGTATTACTGTAACAGGATGTGTCACCCGCCCACTAAATACCCATAAACCGGAAGCAACGCGCTTCGTTTATTGATTCTTAAAGTTTTTATAAAAACCTGGAATAATATAATGAGGTCGACATCATCTTCTTATATGCTTTAAATTGTAAGTATGCACATATAACAACGGAAATGAATTATATCTACATTCGAGTCCGAGACAGTTATTCCTTTCAGACAGTTCTTCTTGTTTTTTATTTTTTATTTTTCTCTTGTGTGGATATTCCTGCTTATAATTTCTGTTGATTGTTGTTATGATATTCAATGATGATTATACGTTTACAATATCATTATGAAATACACTATAATGAAAAATGAAAAAAAATACATATCATTTCTTCTTTCAGTATTCTTATTGTGACTTTAAATGCAATTATTTATGTTAGGCTGATTTTTATGGCGATTATGTCCGTGTGATCTTAAGTACTTTTTTGTACAAAGAAGTGGTTATAAGAGTTGAATTAACCTTTTTAAAAAAAAAAAAAAAAAAAAAACTATACGGTTAAGGTTAACTATTCTTTTTTTACTAACCACAGAAGCTTTTATCTTATTTTTTTAACTCCAAAAGATTAAGTTCTTACGTTTGTATTTTATTTACATGTTTTGATGTATTTACTATTTTATTTGAAGCTATTATTCTTGGTGTCTAATGGAACATTTTTAGCGCTCAGAGGTATCTCTTTTTCAATAAAAGTTGCGTCTTTTTATACTTTCCCAATTATTGTGGTAGTGGATGAATGGATATATTTTATTGATCAATCATGTACTGTAAAGATAAATTTTTATATTTTTTACCAGGTTGCAAACAACAAAAAGTCAGTAAAATGTTGTGTGAAATAAATGCACAATATTTAAAAAAAAAAAAAAATAGTTAATACAAACTTATTATAGGCTCAAATACGCTGGATTGTTTCTTTTTAAATTATCGTCTGTGTGTTATAAAAATTTTTTAGTTTCCGTCAAAAAAAAAATGTTTCTTATTTTATGAGAACAAAATAAATTGCACCCTAAAAAAGGAAGAAACAATTTATTTTCCGAAAATGAAATAAACGAACAAAAGATTTTTTTTTTATCAATAATTTTACTGAAAAAACCTAGACAGATCATAAAATTGTACAAAGAAGAAAAATTATTAGCTGAAAGCAATAATCTTCTTTTTTTTACAAAAAAAAAATTTTTTTCTAAAAAAAAAAATTTTATTCCGAAATTTTTGAGGTATCCCGTTTTGCCTCTTTTCTTCTATTTTTACGTGTTTTATGCATCACCCTTGTTAACCCTATCAATTATTTACGTAAGAAAGGGTTAAGTTGAAAAGAATCGTGAGAAAAAAATTTATTCTGCTTTAAAACGCCGTATAGAGTTTTTATCTACCACTTATACGTGAGAAGTACATATTTTAATCATTTTTATGAAAAATTTTGATTTAACTTTCGTAAAATACAACGAATATAATTTCAATTTCTAAAAATTTTTTATGCGCACTTTATAGCTCCAATCATCTCATCGAGTCACTATACGCTTTCACTTCCTTTTCGTAAAATGCATCTTTAACTTTATCGGTCGCATGAATTGATTTTATTCACATATTTATCTTTTAACCAATTAATTAACATTTTTGATTAAAGCATTTCTAATTCGATACAATTAAAAAGTTATTATTGAATCGATAATTTTTCGATAAAACTCTTCAAAATTATTTTCTTGGTTCAGAATTTTTCTCTTGATTAAATAATTTTTTTTTTTGAGTGTAATTGTATAAAAAACTAAAAAATGTCTCTGGAAGCTACTATAGAATGTATCTAAAACATTATGTAACAATTTATGATATAAAAATAGAATTAATACGATAAAATATGAAAAAAAAAAAAGGTTTAGTATGCACATGGAGTAATCTTAAGTAAATATATTATTAAGGCAATGAACAGATGAGAATTAAAGTTAATACTTCTTATTGATCTATACATACATTTATAATTATTATGAATTGTATATAGTTTATATTATGATTATAACAGACAGTAAACAGGCTCGCCAGCAAACATTTATCTTTTTTAAACCGTGACAATAAATTATTATTTTTTAATACCTTTTTCATTTCTCCTCACATATTATATTATATTTTATAGGCCTATAATACATTGACAGACAGATGCTACCACTTTGTTAGTAGGTGTATTATCTTGTGTGTGTAGTGTGCCTTAAGGATGATCTGTTAAAGACATTGGTATCATAATTTCTGATCTATTATTCCCTCTCTTTATCGGGGCTTGTTTTATATTTAGTTATCTTTTTTGTATTAGGCCACACCACACGTACCAGTGGCGCTCGTGTCATAATGAATCGAACAAGACGGTGAACTGCTTTCGAAGTGAGTTAAATGAACACCTGTGCCAACTGGGGCACATCCGAGAAGCACAGACGGACGAAAGAGTGAACGGGTGGCCAAAACAGGTGGGCCTGGGTGCTGGGATTCTATGCCCGGCCGGTGCGCGTAGCCACCAGGCTGCATATTTCAACTTAATTCATGGAGATTTTCGAGCACAAGCGTCACAACTACCCTCCTTACATCCCTATCCTTCTCTACATCTAACCAAAATCAAAAAACGTACACGTGGGTTAAACGATCACTCTCCTTTCCTTATTCTTATCTTTATAGATCGTCTTCACAGTATTTTAACTCTAATTGTTATCTTTTATTTTAAACTTGCCGCTTATTATACAGCTATTTACCGTTGAGGGCTCTTTTTGTTACCCCTGGTTTATACTTTCAATGCTGAAGAAATTTTAATAACATTATTATACTTTTTGTTCATTTGCATTTTTTAAGAACTGTTTGCATTATATTTTTTTAAATTGTTTATTTATTTTTTGAATTTTTATTGAAATCAATTTTTGTTAAAATTGAATTTTTTATTTTTTTTTTCTTATATCCACTGACAAAAAAGTTGACTTGATTCAAAGAAAAATCTTGAATCAAGAATATCGTTTTGTAAAAAATAATTTTATTGAGCCAAGAGAAAATTTTCCGAGAAATTGATCCAATAAATATTTATTTGAACTAATAATAATTTTTTTTTTGGTTCAAGACATTAATTCTCGTCAAAATAGTACTCTTAGTTTACGATTTTTTTTCTTAACTTTTTTATCAGAGTGTCGAAAATATAATTCTGATCATATTTTCGAGCTTCAATTTCTTTCTTTGTATTTATACACAGAAAAAAAAATTTACTTGAATCAAGTAAATAATTTTGAAGAAAGTTGATTTGAGTAGAAAAATTCTTAAGCTAAGAAATTTTTATTGGTTTAAATAAATTTTACTTGTTTCAAGAATTTTTCGTCTTGATCCAAGACAATGAAACTCTTCAAAATTATTTTCTTGGTTTAAGAATTTTTCTCTTGATTCAAAATAATTTTTTTTTCTGTGTAGAGTTGATCTAAATTTTGCTATTAGATAATAAATTATTTTGTAAAATTAAAAATTAAGTATTTTAATAAAACTTCGTAAATTTCTTCAACAAAAATTCAAAAATTACATTATACTATTTTTTGTTTTAGGGGCATATGTTGGAAATATGAATACCTTTTTTTAATCGTACAAATGGCTAGTTCAATATTATCGTGCATTTAAACTCAAGTATACACTTTATTGATCAGCTTGCATAAGAAAGGAGTCTCAATGCAGAACATTTTTTTAATACCTGGAACTAATTATTATTTTTTAAATACAATATTGTATTATATATTTATGATTGCTCAGTAAAAATTTATATAAAAGAAAGATAATAATAATTATCTTACTAGAAGAAATCAAGTATTATTTATTTATATTGAAATGCACTTGTCACTAAATAAACAAAAATTCATCACTAAGTTTTTGTTATTTAGAACTTTTCTTACATTATAAATGAAGAAACATCTAAAGACTCTTTGTAATCAGTGAAGCTATAATGCACTTGAACAAACAAAATTATTAAAGCTACCGTTTTTATCGGACATATTTTGTCATGCAAGAATTCATATATAATAAAATGAATTTTTACTTTAATATTTATCAGAACTAAATAAAAAGCTTGGATATGAAAATTTAACGAAGTTTTGAAAGTTTTAGCTTCTGTTAATAATTTATTTACTATAACTATCGTAAGGAAATAAGCTTAGAAAGTCTAAACAACATTTGAATTACTATATGTGTAAAAAACTTAAAAAAATTAAAATGAATTGTTCCCTCCTCACTTTCATGAAAAGTCGAGATGAAGATACAGAAGTTCACATGTATATTCTCAAAATTTTTCAAGTACTTTGATATACGAGAGCAAGCTGGCGATAAAGTATTATCTGTAGAATAAGAGTTACTTATTTTAGAATAATAAAAAATGATATATTTTCACACTGTATATTTTCATTTATCTTACTAAAAATCTTAAAATAGTTTCTGGAGCAAGTAGTACAATGCTTTGATTTAAGATAATAATAATGTATATGACTTAATGCGGTAGAAATATAAAACTTCATTAGCACTGCAGCTGCGCGGTAAAATTTTAACTCTGCTGGGTAATAAAAGGTAGCAATATCTGTAGCTAAAATATTTTTTATGTAGATAATTTACACTGAAAAGGAGAATTATTGTTGAATCAAAAAAATTATTTTAAAGATTTTTATCTAATTAAATCAAGCAGTAAAAATCTTTAAGATATTTTTCTCGGTTAAATAAAGGAGATTTTCAAAAGCTCTTCCAAAAGATTCTTTCTTGAGTCAAAAAAATTTATTCTCAAGGATTTTTTCTGTATGCATGGAGAATAAATGAATTTGATTAAAAAGAAAAAATTTTAGAGCCAAAAAAATTGATCGTCTTGATTTAAATAAAAAAAAATTCTTAAACTGAAAGATTTTTCTTGGCTTAGTCAAGTAAATTTTACTTGAATCAAAAATTTTTCGTCTAGACTGAAGACTATGATAAAAATAAAAAAAAAATACGTTTAATGTTTCCTTATATTAAGTTCTGATGTAGCGAATGTTCAGTCGTTAAAAATAAAAAAGCTGAGTAAAATTTTTAACCCCGTATAATTTTATAGAATTTTTCCCCACTGCATATTCCATCACGTTAGTCTTGTGAATCTTAAATAAAATATAAGCATAAATTTAGAAATATTATATTATAAGTATATATAATCAATTTTCAACTCTAGAGCTCTACCCTTCGCAAGAAATGCTCTCCCTTTAACATTAAGCTTTAAGAAAACCATACCAGTGATTATACTCGAGCATGAATATACATCGACTAGTAGATGCATATGCAAAATAGAAGAAGGTGGGACATATTTTTTATGCTTTACACTAGAATAGGAAAGTACGCACGCGTACTGAAATCAAGTAATTTATTGATTCAACAAACAAGTTGTAATATTCTCTGCTAAAGAACAAGGTATATTGTTACCGAGTATTATATGTTATATATATATATATATATATATATACGTTAATCTGTACACTATAAAACTTTATGATCAAAACTGCTAGTTTTCTTCATACATTGCTTTCTCCTGCGCTTATATTATGAAGGCGTGGTATATTACGTAGGCGTTATTCGCGTTTCATTTGAAATACAAGCTATCCTATTGGCCAGGTGTTCCCAGAGGTGGAGCTTTTATGTTACTTTAGCTATGCATGATTCAAACGAACTACGCAATCATCACACAATTCCAATTATTTTTATAAATAGCTGCCGCTATATATTGCATATATTAGAATACGCTTTAGACTAATCCGTAACGATGTCAAAAATTGATAAGTCTTTACACCGTTAGAAATTAGAATTATGCTTTTTAATTCTAACTTGAGACTCATATGGAATATTTAATGAGTCAAGTTACAATTATTTTTTAACCTAATTATAATTTCATTTCAATTGTGATAATGGTCATAAGATTTTTCTTTTGATTACATAAATTTTATCCTGTCATTATTGTAACATATTAATTGTCTACTGGGAGAGAATATTTTGTGGTAGCGTCAACGATCTTTGTATTAACATTTTTACGATTTATGAGACCATCAATATATGCTGAGTCAAAATTTGGAATTTAAAAAATTTTACCAATGTATAGCCACAAAATCTATTTTAAAGAAAAGTAAGCTTTTTAATTAATTCAGTAAGAAAAACATTAATCCAATATAATTTAATTATTGAAATTGAATGACAATTTAGAATTAGACTTGTTTAATAACTGAGAGGAATTTTTATACGAAAAAGTTTTAAAATTCTAACGATTAGAAAGAATCAACGAAATTCGTAGTTAACTATTAATTTAAAAAAAAATGCTTGAAGTAAGAACTATGAAAAAACTCTTCCTCATAAATGCTATTCCAACTAATATTTAGAGTGGAAAAATTAATCTTGGTAAAGATTTCTTGAACTGAAAAATAATTTTTTTTGCTGCTCTAAATGAAGTTGCTGCTTCAGGCCCAGAAGACAAAAAAAGTAGTTTTCCTTTGCAAGGGGTGTAATATAATAATTCAGCCCTATGATAGGAAAATTAGAAATGTCTCAAGAAAATTTAATTTGGCTTCAAAACAACTTCCGTTTTTCTTACAAGTAAACATCTTTTTCTGCGGAGTGAATGAGAATTTTTCAAAAATTTTGTTTATGAAAAAAAAATTTTTTTTGCACAAATCTTTACTTGAACTACTAGAAGTGGAAAACTCTAGGAGAAATAAGGTTGAAAAGTCAGACATATTCCCATCCCTTCTCATCATCTACATTGTAAATTTTTTCCAATGGCAATTTTTGTTTGTGTTGGTTTTTAAGTGATTAGTAGTCATTAAAGTTATAACTATTTATTAGAAAACGATTAAAGAATCCTGTTCTATGAAAATTTCAGGATACGGAAGAGTCACACGGAAGCAAAAATAACTGTTGTAAATAATTAATTTTTTTGGATCAAGTTTCCGGGTATATTTGCTGATTGAGTGGATACAGGAAGATTGCCAATAACCGAACATGCACAATATAATAAAAAAATAAAAATTGAAAAGTATAAGTAAACGGACATAAGTCGAAGGAAGTGAAAGACTGACTAACCGGAGCAACAGTATTTGAGAATAAGTAACTTTTATGTATCATATGAAAATAAGGCAAAGCCGGAAAAGGGCGTTTGAAGTGCGTATGCGACGATCGACACGCAATATAACTGCTCTAATTTTAGATCTTGTCACTCTGACGCCAGTTGGTGCTCCTCCCCAACCATTATGCACGTTTACACACGTATTTATACGCACGATGAGACAGTCGTACTGTGGGTAGCCTCGCATTCACGACGAATATAATAACCAAAATATAATAACTATTGGCAAGTTAAATTATTGTTGGTAAACGTAAAAAGCACACCCAACTACTATTATTACTCATAAAAAATTAATTTCCACATAATGCATATCCATATCATATCATATAACATACATTTGTATATAAAAATAATTTATTTATAAAAAAAGAAAATTTTTTTATTGTGCCTCCTACAATGATGTACTTTTAATTGATTTTGATCTACAAATTTTAATTAGTCGATATAATTCACTTACCAGATAATAATATTCATACCGCATTATTTTATGATAACATTGATATTGTGGTAAATGAAATACATATCTTAAATTTAACATAAAAAATTATGCGGGATTTTTATTAGCTGTTTCGCATATTAAATGAACAGTTTGTTCAACATGTAGATCCAAATCTTTCACTCTTCCAGAATATATAAACTTTTTAATTGGGTAGTTGAGAAATCTAAGCGATGTGACTTGTTATTTTATGAAAAAGAAGCGGCGATACAGTACGTTGAACCAGAATATAACTATTTTACTTACTCTATGCAAATGTACAAAGGAAGCCAGAGCAAAATGGCGATTCTAAAGAAATATTGTTTAATTCTTACTTGCTTGTTCGATGGCTTCCTCATTATTTGCTTAACCGGAGAAAGAAAATATTTTCTTGGAATTGTAGTTTTATTTTATACGACCGATTTGTTTGATTAAGATTAATTTATTATTCACTTAAATTTCAATTACATCGAAAAAAAAAATTTATGTGAATCAAGTAAATAATTTGGGGAATTTTATCGTCTGAATTAAATCGAAAAATTCTTAAACTGAAAGATTTTCCTTTATTTGAAGTAAATTTTACTTGAATTAAGACAATTAAACTTTTCAAAATTATTTTCGTGGTTCAAGTTAATTTTTATTTCAACATAGGCTGAATTAAAATAAAATATATTCTTTAAAATTTAATTTTTTCAAGATATACAGGTTTTTTTTTCATGGCTCAAGAAATTAACTCACGAATCAATGAATAAAATTTTTGGATTAGAAGAAAGTTCACCATTCAAGCTTTTAGTTTACATCTTGTATCATTTAAACAGTCAGTCGTTCTATAAATATTGCCATATTGTTCGCCCAACAACGACCATGTCTGTGATAGTGATGCAATGGGCAATGGGCCATCAAATATTCAATTTGCAAACATTGTATGGATAAATTTATATAGGGCACATACGAATAAAGAGCCCATTATTTTGGTGAAATTGCATGGAACCAATGTTTTCAAAGATTGTTACAACGTTTGAAATTTACTCCGTTTGCGTGTGTTATGATACAGTGAATTTTTACGAAAATAAAAAAAAAAGGAAGGGTTTGAATTATATTAAAAAGTTTAAACTGAATTGCACTTCGATATTTATAAAATGAAAAGTATTCTAAGAAAAAGAGTATTGAGAAACAAGTTTTCTGAGCATGAATTACTAAAAGTGAAACACGTCATGTAAACCGCAATAATGCAGTTGAAGCTATACCTCTCATGTATCATCATCGGCATGCCTGTTGATTGTAAAAATACTTTATAACGATGATATTATTGTAAACTGGATTGACAAGATATTTTTAGAAAAATACTATACTCTGTATTGTAATTGTAAACTGTTTATTTAAATTGACTGTGTGTTACTATATCACTGGCTGATTGAAAATTAGTAGATAAGTACACAGAAAAAATGACTTGAATCAAGAAAATATTCTTCCTCAAAATATTAGTTTTGTTTTAGAATATTTACATCTCTTAATTAAAGGAAATGTTACACTTGAATGAATAAATTATGAATCTTAAATGCACAGAAAAAAAAAATATAGTTGCTGCAATGGGGAGAAATCCTGTGGAAGCAACAGGACAACATGTTGCAATGCTATGACAGTCTTGCGACAGACAGATAAGTTATTATTATTATGGATTAAAACACTTATCATCAATTAGTGATCAAATTGTTCGCATAACTTGAAACTCGAGTTTCATTATCTTTTTAAATTTTATTTTAATTTTATTGAGTGATTTTCTAGGATAGAAAATTGAGTTTATTAAAATGGTCAATTTAAATTTATTTAACAGAGAAAAAAATTTTTTTATTCAATGTTTTTTCTAGCAAATTGCAAGTACGTTTTCTACAACTATCGTAACAATAATAAAATAAATAATTGATAGAACTAATACATAGAATATCACTTTACAGATACCGTAAGGGCATTTACAGGTAAAAGATGCCATTTAAAAGTCATAATTATGTATGAAAAAAATTTTTTTTAAGTATTGACATATTTTTCAGTGGGGGATAGTTTCTATGTCACCATAGGAACATTAATGATCATGGTATAAGAATAATACCTATGAAAAAAATGTATTTTATTTATTAAGCAATTTTCCAACGATAAGAAATTTGTTACTGTTTATTATGTTGGACATAGATATAGCCTAATATGATTATTGGCCATATTAGGCCTGATATGATCATATATTCCCATATATAATTTTTTATTGGAGAGTTTTTAAAACTTCCGACGGAGGGCGCATGCTCGCTAAATTATCTCTTTGCAAGACTTTTAATCTGGAGTGTTAATATAGAGCATTATTAATCGTAAGATAAATATGGTTTAAATAAATGTATAAATGGTTGACAAAAATAAAAAAATAAATTTTTTGTTTGAAACTCTGAGTTTCCTTTCAAATTCATTTTATATTCTTCTTATAACATAAGAACTAACTTTTTTCAATAGAATGTAAAATAAAACGTACAAAACTTTAAATAATTACAACTTATGAACGCAGTATTAATTACATCGCCTGAAAGGTCAATGTCAATTGCAATTATACTCAGAGGTTACCTTTTATCAAGCACATAACTATATAAACATGACAAAGTGATTTTAATAGAGTTAGAAATAGTTAATGACAAACAACAAATGCATTGCGTGTTTTTAAATAAGAAGGAATTCGTTTAATTATGTATCTGCAGGGAGAACCAATGGATACTGCTTTTTTAATAACAATTCAAAGTTTGTATTTTAATTATCTTACAATAAGGTCAAGATCGAGCATCGAGTAATTTAATTTAATTGTATGACTTTATGTATCAGAAAATATTCTTCAATGACTTGAAAATACAGAGTAAGTAATTATTATTTATGAATTTTGATTCACTATAAATTATTTAATTTTTAATTGTTTATAAAAAAAAAATAGAAAACTATAAATAATACAGTGCAATGCGGTATATCAGTTTTATTAAAAAAAATTACCATGAAACATATTCTTTGAAAACCTCTTAAAATTACGACTGGCTCTAAAAGCCTAATTTTACCTGTTAATGTGTATTTATCGGAAGCAGAAGTCAGAAAAGCTTTTAAAAGAAATGAAAATTATATATGTTACATCTCCCAGTCAAACTAAGTCAGCCCTTACGTTCTCATAATTATTATGTACATGCATACTACCTTTGAACTTAATCTATCTCCAAATCTAGATTAAGATAGGTTACTATTGACCAGTATACATCAGGTGTAGACCCTTGAATTAGCCGTCTATACATATTTAATGTAAACCAAAGGTTATCAATTCCTTTAAAACTTTGAGCAGTATAATATAACCGAAACTACCATTTAGGATTTCTAAACAATATCAAAAGTCAGCATCTAATCCTTCAATCTATTCCTTCAGTCTCCTATGTAGCATACTATTTTTGTGATCTTGTTAGGTTTAATAATCATACCAATTAACAACGTATAATACAGAAAAAAAGGCTTACTTATTGAACCAAGTAAGTTTTTCGGAAGACATCAAATGGTTTTGGAGCAAAAAAAAAATTCTGTTGAGATCAGAAAATTTTCTTGAATTAATGAAATTTGATTTTAAGGATGAAAATTTTTGTTTTTCTAAATATTTTCGGGAGTGATTAAAAATTCACTGGCAAAAAAATTAATTTTATTAAGGAGAAAAAAATCTGGGAAAATGTTGATTCGATATTTCGAGTCTTAATTTTGGCATTTAAGAATTGCAATATTTTTTGGTTTGAAAACTTGTCTGCTTCATTTAAGACAATGAAATTTAAAACAATTTTTGTCTTAAAATTTTTTTTTTCAATTCATTTTATTTTAACTAACATTTTTTTCCCTTAAATAAATTTAACTCAGTTAATTTTTCCACCCGGAGAAAATAAAACAGCAATGATTGCTGTTTCGTACAAACATTAAAAAAATATTAATTGACAGTAAAGAGTACTGTCTGAGCCACGACTGGTTAGAGTGGCAGCGCACGACTCAATAATGTGCAGACAGTAGCCAGTAGTTTTTACATAGCTCTCTCTACTGTTCCTTATTTTTTTACAAAACAATACTGAGTAATGTACAAAATAGTACTCAGTGGTGTTTTTTTTTCTGTGTGCACCAGCGTATTCATATCTATAAGAAAAACAAAACCCTTCCAGATGTTTTTAATTACCTTGTATAAAATTTAAATGATCACATGCACCTAGTCAATCTTAATAAGCAAGATTCATTATATAAAATAAAATAAAACAAATAAATACGTAATATTATGTACAAGAAGATTGAAAGGATAATAGAGGAATAAAAGATTTACGTATATACGTCAGCTCGTTCATTAAACGAGCGTGGTGGTAAGAAAAAATGACTAACGAAAAAAAGATTATAAAAAATGAGCAGCATGAAAAATAAGAAATGATGCACGCGTGAGTGGTTCTTGTGGTCGATCATACTTACCCAAGTCAGGGTGAATTTCGATTAGCCGTCTAGATGATCACGTATTTTCAGTAGGCGTCCACGAGGCCGTTCAATTGGCCGATCAGTTGATAATGGTTGGTGGGCGGGATAGATGCGCGATGAAAGTGCGCAACTTGATCTTCATTATATTCTTCAGTTGCTATACCAATACACACACACACACACACCATACACACACGCACACCCATACACACAGACACACACACGTAAATCTGTAATTTCCCTCTATCCACCTCGTTGGCACATTAACAATCCAGCAAACGGGGTACCCTTATTCCCTTCATCTCCTTGATTCCCTCTTCCCTCTTGACCGGTTCTTTCCATCCACCTATCCACCTATACGGTATACGGTATTAAAGCTACTCCTCTTACCTCTTAACTGACGGAACAAGCTGAAGCTAAAGTCTGTAGGGTAATGTCATGTGCGACTCTGAGGTGCCTTAAATCTTGATCTCACCTCAACCGTAGGTGGGGATAAGGTAGAAGGTAGAAGGTAGTCTGGGCAAGCTTCGAGCCGCTGAACGGAAGCCAATCTGCTTGAATCCGGCAGAGTGCGAGCAGCCACAGTATACAGTCTAAGATATCGACCCGACTGCTCTAACGTGTGTCTTAATATAACAAACAGCTATACTTTCCTAAAAGGGGAATAATCTAAAGACAGACTAAGACTCACCAACTCAACTGTTGTTTAATTACCAACCCATTCATTTATTTAAATAATTTTTGTTAAATTTTTATATTTTTTCATTGCTTTTATCGCCGGAATTTTAAAATTTATGGTATACAAGTAAATATTTATTTTTTGTGCGGGCGTGACAGTGACTATGGAAGCGCGCCAAATGTGCTGTTTAAAAGAAATTTATTACTGCGATTTTTTTTATTGCAAAAAACTTATTCAGTAGGTTTATAATTGTGGTAATTAAAAAATTATTTCATAATTTTTTGATTGAAATTTGGAGCGAATTTATTTGAAAAAGAGTGTCTTAAATCGGTGATGATGATAGGCGGTAATGTTTCAACACCGCCGGGTACTACCAAACCGGTAACAGCTTCTGTTAATGAAATAATTATTGTTGATAATATAAGTAGTGCTGGTGGTGCTCACAGTGGTAGTGGAAGTGGCAGTGGGAGTCCAGTAACTACCGCGGTAACGCGAACAAACGATGATAGCGGAAGTTTTAATAATAATAATAATAACAATAGTATTCGGAGTAATAATAACAATAATAATGAAGATGCTGTGACGGAAAATAATATTAGCAATGGCAATAGTAAATATTGCTGCCAGATTAATGAAACAACACCGGCTGATGTCGGTACGACTGTTACAAGGCCCTGGGAGCCGCCGTCACCGACTTTAGATCAATCCCGGTCACGATTGTTTCAAATTCATCAGAGTCATCATCATCATGCCAGTCATCACCATTCAGGGGTTTCTACAGTCTCAACTGCGCCGATTGTTGAGAGTAAATAATATTTATTTTTTGATTATATATAAATATCATTTTTTTTTTGTTTATTAGAATATTTTTTACACGATTTTACTTTGTAATTAGAATTGTAATGCTTTAACTTGAGCGTGATTTATTTTTGAGAGTCATGTAAACAAAGTAATTGGATGGATAACTTTAATATATATTTAAGAGGACACCTGGACGATTGAGAAGCAGAGAATGCGTAATATGTAATATTTTTTGGTCTTAATAATGTTGCTAATTAATTGACTGGAATTTGATTTTTTTTTTAAACATTTTACTCGGTTTTAATATTATGAACTTTTTGGAGCAAAATGAAACGTTATGCAAAATTTTCTAATATTTATTTCGTCGTATAACATTTACCGTCAGAAAATTTTTTTAAAATGTTAAATCAGACATTAAAGCTCATGTTATCATTCACTAATTAAATTTTAGTCTTGATGGAAGAAATTTATGTTTGTAATCAAGCAGATCTGTCGTTTATTAAAACTATAAGCATAAAGAAACAAATTTTTTTTTGAAGTCGGAAATTTATCCATAGAATTTATAAATAAATTATAAAGAACGATTGATAAGAGCTTATAGGAAAATTTTCATTTGTGAGTTTGTATATTTTGGAGCGAAAACTGAATTCATTCAATTTAATAACATATGCATTTTTGAATCCATTCAAAGTGTTTTTAAAAATATAACACATGCGTGAAAAAATAGAAGAGTATAATCTTGATTTAACAAAAAAAATTTTCACAATGTTTTTTTGGTTCAAGATTTTTTTTCTTGAATCAAGTAATTTTTTTGATCAGTCTAAAATTCAAAAAGCAAGAAAGATTTGGCTTGGAGATATTTTTGGATAAAATAAATATTTCCCTCATGTAAAATTCAAAAATTAAATACACCAATTAATAAATCTGTCTTATTTTTCTATAATTGAAGAAAACGAGACAGATTAAATGAAAAATGATTAAAGATAATCATTTATGAATAAAAAAGGTTATATTAATTGTGTAATTATGGCTTAATCTGTAAAATATACATGATAATGATATTGATTTCCTATTTTGGGAAAGAAGAAGATAATCAAATAAAGTGCAGTGAATATATTAAAAGATAAATTAATTTGTAAAAGGAGTTTCATGATCGGCGATAAGATTATCTTAATCAAGAAAATATTCGCATGAATACATTGCCGGAGAAGGCAGGTATATAAATAAATATGTATGTATATACATGTTTTTAAGGGATAAAGACATAAAACACCAATATATATTTATAATATATTACAAATTTAACGTGACAGTAACAACGTAATTTTAATTACCGCATAAAAAATGTTAATGGTTTATTTATACGTACATAAACGCATTATTTATTAAATGCAATCAAATGAATAATTATTGACACTTGCGATTAATAGTATTTTATGATTCTAATAAAAATGTTTTGCAAATTAAGATTTAATAATGCTCAATACTATAGATATTATTTGTTACAATGTATTAATTATTCTGATATCCTATTATACTAAAAAATTATCGAAGCATGAAAATTAATAATATTTCCATGCATAAATTTATTTCTTTGCATAATTTTTTCTTATAAAAAAAAATTTGCTCAAATATAATTTAAAAATTCTACTGTTTGATATTTTATGCAGCTGTAGAATTGTTTTTATGATAATTCAATCCTGTGTACTGAAGACTATTAAATTTATAAGATTTTATGTTCTTTCATTTGCTGTGCTTACGTTTGAAGCGATGTTAAATTTTCTAAAAGATTTATTTATCTTCAGGAGCATAAAAATCATGGCAATAATGAAGTAATAAAAACAACAGTTTTGGATGGGCAGGATGCAGCCGTTCTGTCCTCAATAATATTTTGTAACTGATTCATGTTGAACATCATAATTTAAATTTCGAAAAAATTAACTCGATTCCTGGTCTTTTACGTTTACTTTTTTTTTTTTTGTCTACAATAAACATTTTAGTTAATCGTGTAATTTGAATCTATTCAAAATTTAATAAGATACATTATATACCTGTACATGTAAGCAGAAAATTAACATTTTTATCGTGTATATAGTTGTTTCTGTGAAAGTGAATGTTCTTGGGACCTCGATTCCCGATTCTTATACATACATCTCACGAGGTACCAAGACCAAACGCTTTCACGGAAGCATCTTCGATAAAATATTTTTAGCTCAAAATAAAACTGACCTGAGCGAATATTAGCTGATGGGTATCTTCTAACACCTTTAACTGGTTTTTATAGTAGATCTTTAAATTATTTTACATAGTTTCTCCACGATCGTTAAACAGTAACCAATTTGACAAAATTAATCATTTACAGAAAAATAAATAACTTAGTTCCGTAAATATTTTTCATCTCTTAATTAAGGAAAATTTGAAATGTTGGATAGAGATAAAAAAAATACGAGAAAAATATTATTCTACTTGAAACAATCCTTTATGCCTTCAAAAATTGTTTTTGAATAATCAAAAGAATAATCAAAGAAGAAATATAAAGAATTTGAACCAGTAATCCAATTATAGTCAAGAAAAAATAAAAATTATGTCATTCCATTAACGATGTTGAAGAAAATATTTTTAAGATAATTCAATGTGCATTATAAAGTAATTGAAGTAGGGTAAAGCTACCGGTTTTTGACCCGTCAAGTTCAATTTGAAACACTTGAATAATTTCAATGAAGTAAAACTTTCTTCAGTGCAAAACAACCTATTGGATGTTTTCATGGAATTTAAAGGTCTGAATTTTTCTAACAAGAATGAAATAAAAAATTAAACAAAAACCTATAAAACGCAGTTACGTAATTATTTGCAACAATTACTTATTTGTAGAGGAGATTAGTCCAAAGCTGACTATTTAACTAAAAAAAGATTAAAGAACCGGCGGTACTTTTTATATTTTCGAATTTATAATTCATTAACTAAAAAACGAGCTTTTGAGCAAAGTGGATAGATTTCCGTTCTGCTCGAGGCAGTTTTATACTTATTTTATAGTATAATTTTAGAATAATAAATAATCATAAGAGAAAAACAGAACATGCGTTCTAGTATAAGACTATAACATAAATTGCATGAGTAGGAAATCCCTCTTATTGTTAAAGACTGATCAAATGAGTTGGGAGCATTATTTTAATCAGTATAACTTAAGGTTGATTTTTTTTATGATATTTACATGGTAGTTTCATCGTTAAAATTTTTATCGACTTTTTGCCAAAAAATTTAAGTCTCTATTAAGAAAATAAAATATTTAGCTTCAAAAAATTTTGAAAAATATTTAATAATAAAATTGATAATGAATTTTCTTCAATTTTCATTAAGCTACCAATATTTTTATTCGAGTCCTTAGTTTTCTATATCGTCAATATCAATATTTGAAATATAGCTATAGATATTATTTTTTATATATACTACCAGAGTTTTTAACGAGTAAAAAAACTACAATGCAGACAGTTTGGACAACTATCAAAACATTGGAACATTAACAAATAATTCTAAAAAATGTGGATCAAATTAGATAATTGATTACGTATGAATGTTAATATTTAACAGGAAAAAAAAATGTTTCAAGTTTTATTAACACGTACATAAATCTTATTTGCTATAGTTGTTCAATTAATTAATTAGGTAGTTTATTTATTTAATTTAATAACAATTAGCCAATTATTTAAAAAAAAAAAAAGTAAAAAGTAGTAGTACGTACAGATGTGGCATACGTAATAATTGGAGAAAAAAAAGAAGAAGAAGGAGAGTAAGAAGTAAAAGACAAAGAAGACGAAGAAGAAGAATATATAATAAACAATACCATAATGATCGATGAATTATTATTCTATTTTGGTTCTTGTTATTATTAAATAACAATAACAAAAAACGAGAACCGGCGAGATAGAAAACGGAGTCGCGACGTGACTATTTTAATTTAAAAAATGTATGGCTAAGGCGATACTCTATTGAATGGGTATACAAGGCGTGGCGACAAAATCGCTCAATGCCACTCGTAATTTTACTCAACGCATACCGAGAAACTGTAAGAATACATTCTCTCAAATTCGTTAGCATACATGAATTCTTGAACAAATAATGTGTTACTTATGCGTCTACCACATACAATGACAGGACAGGACAGGAAGAGTGACAATCATTTCAAGACATCCGTTGATTTTGTTTCAAAGACTCGACTAAAATACGCCTCAAGTAGTTTTAATAAGCATCCATTCATGTAACTCGCTAATATTTACCAACAATGCTACTGATTTTTTAAAACCGCGTCAATTCCAATGCATCAATGCATCAATGATCTTTAATTATTTTCAACATTTGTATCAATTGTTTTATTGTTAAGTATCTAGAAGAAACAATGCTTTAATGGTTTATTGAATAATTATTTAAAGGTGTGAGCCTTCCCAATTGCGCCACTGGGGCATTCCCTGGTAACAGCAGTACAATCAGTGGAGCAACACGTCAACGACTTCTTGAATTGTCGCACGGGCTGGGTGCTCTTAGACATTACAACGATCTGGCAAACCATGTGTTGTCGTTGAATCAACAAGGAGCTGTTGTTACAAAACTTCTTGGTAAGTTATCTCTTTCAATATGAAAGAAAATTAATGCTTGTCATTTGAATATAAATGTAAAAGTCATCGGGAAGAAATAGAAATGAAAAATATGTTTTTTATAGTGAAAAAAAAAAAAAATTCTTGAATAGAGTGAAAAATTTTCTTGGCTCAAGAAAATATCAAGGAAGATTGAAAATTTATTGAATGAAGTCAAAGTCTCTTGAGACAAAATAAATTTCTTGAGCCAAGAAAATTTCTTCTTGCTCCAAAAGAACTTTTGTTTTCCTTAAAATTTTCTTGGCGCAAGAAATTTGTTTTTTGTGTAGTAATTTTTACATTGAAGATGATTTTGAACTTTAAATAAAAAATTTTATAAAGAATTAATTTATATAACGTTTCAATGAATTATCAACAATAAAATGAAACTTTTTAACTTTTGTAAAGTTGCCGGAAATATAATTATATTGTATACTTTGGATAAATCACACAAAATACATACTATTTACATTCTTTTACTCATCTTTGAAATAAGTATGTAAGTTGGTCATTAGTCGTTGAAAATATTTTTGTTCATTTTCGGGGAAAATTTTAACTAACAATACCTCTGTAAATTCACACGTCACTCTTGTACTTATACAGCGTATTTTAAATAAAATGTATTGCTTCAGAAATTTAGTACTTAGGCGACCTAATTGGATGCTTTGAAAGTCGAAAAAATTTTATTTTTGTGGTTTAAGACAAATTGAGTCCGAAGAGAGTTATATGTCAATTTGGGTAATAATATGTTCGTAGGATAATTTTACAACGAAACTGTTGAATTTACGTATGCATGCTGGGAATTAGTTGATAATAATTATGGGGTATTGAAAATTGCTCAAAAATAATTAATAAATGACAAGAACCTCGACCAAAAATAAGTCATTAAATTCCGCTGGAAGTTCAAATGATATATTCTTGTCAATACCTTTTGGCTCTTTTATAAATATCCTACATTTAAAGTAAAATGTGTAGACTGATAAAAAATTGATTTGACAAGATTAGGAAAATATTTTTTAATTCAAGTAAATTTTTCTCTTAATTAAAGATGATCAAGGTTAAAAATTATAGTTTTGATTCAAGATTTTTTTTCTTGAATAAAATTAATTAAAATTTACACAAAAATCGACTAATACTAAAAATTTAAATTGATGATCAGAAATATTTAACTTTACTTTCGGTTATAAATTTGTATATTCTAATATTTCGTTATTAATAGTGTCCTCAGTGACTAAAATAGTTAATCTACAAAATTTTAAGATTTCTAATATTTCTATGTAATTTATACATATTTATGTGTATACTTTTTGTCACTTAGTATACAAAAGAATTCTAATAATTATGTGAAGCATACATCGTTTGGGTTTTAAAGAATTACTTGGAATTTTTTTGTATTTCCGTTTCATTTTAGTCATTGTTCATGATTTTTTGTTAATAATTCGAAAATAACTCACATTTAATGAATTATTACAGTCATACATTTTGAGAAATTGACGTTACAAGAAATGCTTTTTAAAAATTTTTTTAAATTTGTGTATGATGAAATATTAAAAATTTATCCACCCCCGCATATCCAATTTACGGTAAAATACCGTAACTGCGGTAACTTATCATAAAATACCTCGATATAGGTAAAATTACTGTGAAATCGCGGTGATTTTACCATAAGTCACCCCATTATGATATTTCACCGTGATGTCAAATGTATAATTCATCAACTGCTTAATTGTTCGCTAAGTTTAATAATACTCCAGTAATTTCACCTATAATACCCAAGCTAACATATATACGGCTACTTACTCAGCAAATCACTTACCGATTTTTCTTCCACCAAAGATAATTGCATGAAATTTATTTGCTTGAATTTCACGTTAGAAAGTGATTTTGTTATCTTACTCTGTTATCAAAATCACCCTTGTATAATTATAGTAGACAATTACTTTCATAAGTTACTGCGTAATTAGAAACTTTTAACAAGCTGTATTAGCAAGTATTATCGATTTCAAGTGTGTATACAGCATTTATAATAGTATTTGATAAAAATAAATATTTTTAAATAAATCTCTAGTCAATAAAAAAAATATCAGTGAAAGTAATTAAATGTTGTGACTAAAAGCTCAATGTTGGTATTTAAAGAATGCAGTTGCGATCATTACCTTGGTGAAAAATTAATTTGATTCAAGAAAAACAAAATTTTGGACCAAAAACACTTTAAAGAATTTAAATATCTTGAAAGAGAATTTAGCGGCAACAATAAATTTTTTTTTTAACAAAACTTGTTTTAATTTATAAAATCAATAAAGGATTTATTTAGTATGATCAAATTTTTTAAAGAAAATAACATGCGTAGAGAACTTTAAAGTAAATATAAATTTATACTAATACAACAAGTTTGTTTTATTGTAAAAAAATGTATACAGTTTCATTTTATTCCGTTCCGCTCCCTTATTTCATATCTATGTTATGTCGTGTTAACAATTTTTTCCTTCAAGTTTTTTTGTCTGCATACATATTGTGCTACCTACAAGATGAATGAAACACTTGCCCTCTAATTAGATAGTTCAGGTCTACTCCAAACTCCAGGGTACTATTACAGTTTAAGGCATAGAATTCTCTTTGTATAACAACACGAATCCTTAGCAAGATTTCATTGAGCGATGTGTGATGTGTGGTGTGTTTTTCAACAGAATTAGAATCAATTACAGCCAGCAGGTACAAATAAGAATAACTTAAAAGTTAATTGCTTTAAAAAAAGCAATAATCAAATTAGTCTTAAAATAATAAGACAAATATAATGATATGACAGATTTGCTGTCATTAAAATATCTCTTAAATAATTACGAAAGGTGATTTATGCAGTTGCTCGAACATAAGTGTCAATAAGCAATTTATTAAACTCACAATGTGCTTTTATCAGTATCATTAATCTATCTGACATTCAAAAAACAAAAGTATAAACACACATAGGTATATAAATATATATATGTAGGTATATATATATATATAAGTTAAGTAAACTTGGTTTATAATATAAAAAAACAAGAGACAAAAATGAGTGCTGTGGCAAAGGAATTTGCTCGAGGCGTAGATACCTATTAGGTAGGTAACATCGTTTATACCTCAGCACGCACTTCTCCCGTGGGAGCGCACGCGATATATACCAACGCTTTATTTCTTTTTCACAATTATTATTATTGTTATTAATAATAACACGTAATGACCGATAATTGCTCAAGCCTGTCTGCGTCGCGGCTTCCATTAGCTTTTCAGAGTAGCATATCCATACAATATATAAAATAAGAGAATAAGCTCAGTATAGCCCCGAACATATATCCATGCCCATGCATGATATGATGCGAATAAGAGTACGAATAAGTACCAATTCTTACTTATTACTTAGCTTCGGGTATTCTGCTTCTGTACGTGTCTCTCTACATGCATGCCTTCCGTTCAATTTTACTTGTGTCCCTCTATATCCACGTTAATTTATTGAAACGTCGAAAATGTCCTTGTCAGACACTACGTCACATCAACAATGATGTGCGTGTTTCATCCAATCATCTGGCAACTGATACCTACCTATCTATCTGCCTACCTACCTACCTACCTACCTACCTAACTTCTCGAGAACGTTTCTGCACAAATATATGCAAAAATAACCTTGACAATATTAATATGCCGTAGTACTTTAACCCGGACATATCTAATTAGATCTCAACATTCAAGGTGATTTTTATTGAAACAACATCAGCATCATATTCAATGGACTTAACTCTCATTTGCTTCATTAATTTTTTGTTTTTTAATCTATTTTCTTAATAATCTACCAACACATTGAATAATAGAGAAATTAGTTTTATTCAAGAAAATTATTGTTGAACCAAGAAAATAATTTGATAATCTTGAATTCAGTAGAAAAATTCTTAAATTAAAAAATTTTTCTTGTTAAAAATTTAATTTGTTTGGATTTCTTCTCTGTCGATGATAAAATTCGATTCCGCCAAAATAACTTTTTTTTATGCAGTTTTTTGAGCGAAGAAATTAAAATAATTGTATAAGTGTAGAGTGACTAGGCACCCACCGTCCAAATATTTAATTTTATTAATATAAGGTATACTGACAATTGATTCATATCGAAATTATATTGAAACAAGTTTAAAGATTCAAGGATTTTAAATCTATTTACCTTTTATAACTTACAACCATCTATTTCTTGTCGACGGTATTATTATTACTTTATTTGTTTCATAACAGTTGATCAATGTGCTCACAGGTTGTAAGGCGACCATATTTCTTGGCTATCGATTCTCAGTGACATGAAGTCTATCTGATAATAATTGAAACTAGATTTACTGTTACAGAAGTATTGAATTGATATAAGTTATGGTGGGATTTTTTCAAAGCAATCATTTTTTTTTATGATTATCGATTAGTATGTTAATTGAAAATATAAACGGTAATATATTAACATATCTGATTCATATTATAATTTTAATGTAAACAAGAAATACTTCGCAGAATACAACAATGAATTTTTTAGTAATATTCATAAGCTTGTTGACACTGATTATTAGTTCCATTTAAATTCCTTTGAAGAGAATCAAAGATTACAAATTTAAACTTAAAATTTTTGTTCTTAAATTAACAAATAACTGATAAATTTTAATATTAATAATATGAGTGAAGAAAATAATCCAGAGCTTATTTTTTGTACTCAGGAACTCTTCGACCCCCTGGCTTAATTGGCGGTAGTAAACCCAAAGTTGCTACTCCGGCAGTTGTTGCTAAAATTGAACAGTACAAACGAGAAAATCCGACAATATTTGCCTGGGAAATAAGAGAGCGATTGATTTCTGAAGGTAGGTTGAAAAAAAAAATATTTTTTTGAATAATTTATCTCACATTTCTTCAAACATTGATCACAAAAGACACTTTTTTTTATTTATTGAATTGTAATGACTATAGAGTCTAATCTGATTTGATATACAAGCCGCTATGTACAATTGAACATCGATTAGTCATTTTAAATGTTGTAATAATTGTTATCTTATTTTTTTTCTGTAATATTTTAATACTGCACTGATGAAAAAAAAATACTACTCAAGCAAAATACTTTTGAGCTAAAAAATTTACTTTGAAGAGATATTTTCGATCAAGAGTATATTATTTTCGTGAGATACAATCGGTATCGGAAAACACTATTCTCGAAAATTAACAATAATTTCACTTTCCTTTGAAATTTTTATATTTTTGATAAAAAAAAAAGTTTTTTCATTTAAAATAGAAATATTTTTTTTGAATCGAGTAGTTTTTTTTTCAGTGTATACTTCAGAACTGAATATTTTTTTTCAACTGGTAAATAAATTACTTGAGATTAACATTATTAAACTTTTTGTAAAGAGCAAAAGTGTTTTTTATTTATTAACAAAAAAAAAAAATAAAAACTGGAAAAGTATACTTTCTTGAATAAAAAATTAGATTTAATCCTTGATAAAGTATATTCTGAGCCATTAATTTCAATCTACTTATCCTCTCGGATAAACGCTAATTGGCTTCTATTAGTAACAACTAGGGATCTGTATTATGCAATTCACTATATTTTATCATAGAGCGTTATATTTTAATTGAAAGAAACTTAATGCAATAAATACTTACTACAGAATAAAATTATGTAGACAATTATAATTTATTGATTATTTATAATTGACAATTAATTGGTAAAAAAAAGGTAGTAGTTAATTCCAAAACGAAACTTGTTGCAGGAGTATGCAGCAACGCAACAGCCCCGTCAGTAAGTAGCATAAACAGAATCTTGAGAAACCGGGCGGCAGAAAGAGCAGCAGCTGAATTTGCACGAGCCACTGGATACGGATTGTACGCCGCTGGACCTCATCCGTATTTCAATTCCGCTCACCATCATCCTACAACTCCTCATCACCTTCCGGCGACTTGGCCAGCACCTGGAGCTCCAGGACATCCGTGGATGATACCACCATTAGCTACTGGAATAACTGGAGCCGCTTCATCGCTTCTTCTTCCAACATCTCTTAGTCCCGGAGCGACATCCGCTTCAGCGGCTGCCGCTAATTCAGAACATGCACTTCGTGCTGCTGATGTTATTGCACGAGGTTATATGCAAGGTTCGTAATTTTTTTATTATTATTATCGTTAATACTAGTACTACTATTATCATTAATCAGTAACTATAAGTAACAGTTCGCTTATACTCATAATATTGCTTACACAATATTTTTTAATGACAATCATTAAAAAAGCAGATGTCATATTTTTGTTTAAATCATATATTACTTAAAGATTATGAACAATCATGAATTACATGTTCTATTAAATGTGAAAAAATAAGCTAATTTATAATTCTTCTAAAAATGCAAAAATCGATTTAGTCATTTTTTTTTTTCAATGCAAAACATTAAAAGTAACAAGTTTTGTAAAATTATAGTTTAAAAAATAATAAACGCGGTTTAGTAGCCAACTAAACTACAAAGTATAAAATAATTTTGAATGATTTTCAATAAGCTTAAAATAAAAATCGAGTGATTGAAAAAAAATTATTTGCATTGCAAACAAACCGTGAAGTAAAGCTAAAAAAGCGTGCTAATAAAAATAACTTGACTTACGAAAAAAAATTATGAATCAAGATTATTTTTAAAAAATTAAGTGTCATGAATCGAGCATTATTTAAGTTATTGAGTCGTGTAAAACTTATTTTAACTAAGAAGAATTCCTTCAAGAACTTTTCTGCATTCAATATAATCTTATTCTTCCAAATGATTTTTTTGATTCAAAATTTTTTGACTCTTGAATTTTTTTTACAATGTGAGAAAAAACGTTGCTCAATATTCGGCATAATTAAAATAAGCAGATATCAAATACACCATCTTAAAATAATATTCTCATGAAAAAATTACAAATTTTTCGGAAAAACTAATTTATTTTTTCATAGCCTCCATTACATGCGATATATATTCGTAGATTTTAATTCCAAGATTACCGAAGTAACCCGCTAAATTTTGTACCCGTAAAAAAATATAATTACAAAACAGTGCTAGTTTTATAACGAAACGCATTTGTATGGATGATGAATTTTTTTTTATCACGAATACGATGATTATGCAAATCATCAGCGTACATGTACGTCTGTTATATGTAATTATACTTGTATATCTTTAAAAAGATAATTATTTATTGTGGCGTGTAAAGATTGCTTATGTACTGAGTCATTTAGGAATCGATCTTTTATATTGAATAATATAATGGATTGCGAGTATAGTCTCTTAAAACGAAACGAATTACAATAAGCTTTAGTACGAAGAATTACCGTGAAAATAAAACGTTAGAATTATTTATTCAAGATCCGTACACTAATTTAAGATTTTTTACATATTTCATAATTGCTGCCTAATATTTATGTTGAAAAATAATGTGAGTACTTGGAGTAAAAAATGGCTGATCAATAAGAGAGCTCCGGCTTGAGGTGTGCACTTATATTATTAGTCGGTAAATGCTGAAGAGTACCGTTTGAAAAAACAGTTGTAATGTTAATAAAAATAACGATATTTATAATTACAACGCCAAAAGAATTAAGACTCTTAATTAATTCTTTTGTGCTAAAATCTATTGTGGTTTTTTTTTTTGTATTTTAAGGAAATTTATAAATTTATTACCTCGATTTTAGCATAGAAGCTTTATCGTTGATTGTAATTTATTAGAGTGGTTTATTGTTCTGAATTAAATTAAGGTTTTAACTTGTAACGGCGAATATTTTAAATTCGTGTCCATGCAAAGCACAATGCACCTCACTTGAATTGGGAATTGTACAACGGGTTACCATTTGTGCAGCTGTTAGTTGACAATAGGCTACATTTAAATGTGAGTAATACCGGAAGTTGGTATGATTATTTACTGCTACCAAATTGTGATAAACCATTTACAAATATATATTCATTGGCATTCAATAATGCAACAGATACTTATATTAATAATAATATCTGATCAAACATTATCAACCTCGAATTCCATCGTCAGTATGTAAACTGTGGAAGAGTTAACCAAAATTAGGACACGTGATAATTCATAGTACAACAATGCGTGTTATCTTCACTAATATTTACTTAGTTAGAGTTTCCACTCACTAAATTTTTATTTTGTTTACTTAATTGGAACTGTTGCTTTTTAACTATATAATTCTCTTCAGTGCTGCTGTTGTTATTCATATATCTTTAATTCAACGTTGTTAAATAATGAACTTGAATCACCTTCGTAATATAAATTATTAGATATTCCGTTGTCTTTGTTCAAATAGTCGGGTTTCATTTAGTCAGAAAAATGATAAAAATTGTCATTACTGACAATGGGTCGAGAAAAAAATTTTTTTTATGGCATAAAAAAATTATTTAAGGTAAATCGAATAAGACATAGCTTGTACTATTGCTTTATTTTTTATTCGCTACGCTGAAAGAAAAAACTAACTTGAATTAAGAGAAAAATTCTTGATTAAAATTGATTTGATGTAGACAAAAATTTTAAAGCACAACTTCAAACGCTTCCGCGTTCTAAAGAGTGGAATTAAAAAATAAGTAGTTTTTTTTTGTATAGTCGTACTTCAAGACTCGTAATTTCAATGAAAAAATAATGAACTTCAAATTTTTTATATTTATACTAGTTATTAATATCCTTAAAACTTACGTGAAAAAGTTTAAAGTGTTTTGTACAATTAAGAATTTGCAAGAAAAGTAATTTAAAAATACAAAGGTTAGATATGTTCAATAAAATAGATTATGTTCAATAAAATTTTGAATTCAGGGCATCAATCAGAAATTATGTTTAAAAATATCGAAAAATTATTAAGCCAAAGTTCTTTTTATTTATAATTCATAATTTTCGGCAGTTACATAGAGCTACACTGAGAAAAAAATTAATTTGATCCAAGGGAAAAAATCTTGAACCAAGAATTTAATTTTGAAAAGTTTGTTCATCTTGAATCAAAAAAATTCAAGAATTTTTGTACTTAAAAATTATGTTTTTGATTCCAAGTTTTTCCTCTTGAATCAAGTGAATTTTTTTTATCAGTGTAGTAATTAAAAAATATTTATTAGCATCACTAAACATCGTTTTGTATGTATGACTGTCACAGATAATGACGATGACGGAAGCTTGGACGGTTCAGAGCAACCAAAATTTCGGCGGAACCGAACAACCTTCAGCCCGGAGCAGCTCGAGGAACTGGAGAAAGAATTTGAGAGATCGCATTATCCATGCGTGTCAACCCGAGAGAGATTGGCCTCGAAGACATCTTTATCAGAAGCACGAGTTCAGGTAAGCAAATCCACTTCCCTTAGAAGGGACACAACTATCCTCATTCACAGAAATGAATTCAACTGTCTTTTCTAATTGGTAAGTCACGAGCTTTCTAACGACTTAACTCGTGACTCTTAGGTTTGGTTTTCTAACAGACGGGCAAAATGGCGACGTCATCAGCGAATGAACCTCCTGAAACGTTCACCCCCGCCGCCAACCCAGCCTCCGTCGGTATCGCAAACACCAACATCAGGATCTCCAGGTTCGCACGCGGTCTCTGGACCCGGATTGGATTCCTCCCACACAGCAACTTCAATCGCTGGGATGGGTGGCAGGAACAGTGCATTTCACGCTGTTGTGACAACATCCTCGCCTATAATCGGAGATCGTGGCGACATTATCAATCCTCATTCCGTCCGGAAACCCAGCGCTTTCAGGATGATCAGTCAGCTCGTCGGCGAAGATTTGCCTTCGCGTAACTCAAACTCCAAAATAGAATCAAGGTCTAGGCACCACGAAACTGGTTCCGAGTCGGTTGACCTCAAGTCCTCGAACGAAGATGAAGATGAAGAGATCGATGTGCAAGACTCTGATCAAGAATTCACATCGTCCTCACCAATTGTTTGGAAAGATCAGTGGATCGACCAGCAGCCTCTCGAACTTACGAAGCATGGTCGTTAATGCTTTTGCCCACTTTTTATTATCATTTTTTTATAGTTTTAATTTATTTAAGTGATCTTGTATATATTTAGATAAATATAAATATAAATATGTGTTTGTTTTTTATATTAAATATATGAAAAAATATATATTTTTAATTTATTTAAATTCATTTGTACAATAATAATTTCTACTCAAATATTTGACTGAATAAGATATGTAGTTAAATTTATTTTCAATTTTTATTATAATTATTGTATTAAATTTATTTATTATGTTCAAATTGATTACGAAGGGAAAGGGAAAGGTTTCAAATGATGTTACGTGTTCAGTCACAATAAATTTTTTAAAATATTTTTTTATTAGATTAAATTAGTGTATTTTGGTTTAATATTAGTATTAATATTGAAATAAATGTTTAGTTAAAATGATCGCCGTGATAAATTTATGTGATAAAAGTCCGGGGCATAATAAACAATGAATTTTTAAATTGTAAAATCTAATTACTTGTTTGATATTTACAATAAATTATGGTTATCGTATAACGATCGAAAATGCAATAAAAATATTGGTTAATGTTTTTTTTATTTTTGCCGTATCTTTTTTTTTTAATTTCACCTGAAATTTTATTTTACAGGATAAGTGTAATTAGGCTAAAATTTTAATTTTACAAAAATTAAGAAAATTCTTAGGATAAAATTTTTTATACAGAATTTTAGTAAAAAAATTTTATTTAAAATAAAATTAAAGATTACAAATTTTTCATTTATTTTCTTGGAATAATATTTTTTTTTTTTCATAAAAAAAAAAATTTATTTAGATTACAAAACTTTTAAATAAGATACATTAGCTTAATTATCCCATAAACCACTTAATCCAGTCCATTTATGACAAGTATAATGTTGTCGAATGTTTGTCGAAAACCGGTCTACATGTTGGAATCAAACCGTGAAAGTCTTATCAAAGTCCTGAAAAAATTTCAACACGAAAAAAATTACCTGAATAATAACTCAAACTAGTGTCTCATAAAACATGCTAAATGTTTTTTTGTCGCCGGTTTGGCTGAACTTGTTGGTCTAATCTAAACATTCGACTCTCGAACAGAGATTCGCATATAAATAACACAGGTGAGAAAATAATTTAAGTCCTTAAAAAAATTTTTTATTGATTTATTTAATCAGGTAAAAATCGTATCGTTGGAGAAAAAAATTTTGGTTAACCAATTAAAAATATTAATGAGCAAAAACACTGAAAATAATTAACTAAAGATTTTAACGCTTATCTGATTTATAAAGTCTATCCGGTTGTTAAAGATGATTCGATCGGAGACAGTAAATAATTTATTACTCAAAAAATTTGATCGGAAATACAAATAGTAGTTGTTATTTGGGAAAAAATCTTAAAATTAAGTTAAAAATCGGGTATTTTTCAGTGTGATGCATAAATTCCTATCGGTGTTTGGTGTTCGGTGTAGTCAGCGGTGGATAGCAATAACCCGCGGATTGTGAATTAGTAACGTACTGACGGAGGGAGAAAAGGAGTGCCCGATGATTTCTCACCCAATTAGACTCGACTGGGCTATAAACTTTTCAGCGGATAAGATAGGACTATCCCAAGTCTTGTTTCTTATTTCAGTGTTGGTCTCTAGGTCGATGCAGTAGTGACTTTCCTGTATACCACTGCCAGCTTCAGCTTCAGCTTCTTATTATTTCTCTCCTCTTCTCTTAGATCTACAGAAGCCGAGTAAACATATAACGACCACATCGAATATGGCAGCACCTTCTCGCAATAAAAACCCTCAATTCGTTGGTCAATGGAGATACCTGAGCATTCGGAGCCGGCTAATTGGCTCATCCACTGACCATCGACCTTTTTAACGATTTAATCCTTTTGATTGTACATTCGAAGGAACTGATTGCCACGAATATGTATATGTTCCTCGGACCGGACCACAACGATCAATTAACCGGAAAAAAGTCATGAGATAGCGTGACTATCACACTCTTCCTCTTATTTATCTCTCTTTTGACTGGACTTGACAACTCTAACTTTTCCTTTTTGTATTTATACATATTCATTTTTTTATGTATGGGTGTTTCTATATTTATACATTTTATATTACTCGGTTATATTATTTTTGTCACTTTATTTTGTCCTTCATGGAAACGAGATTCACATTTCCACGAGTCAACCAACTAATAATCCAAATTGCCTTAATTTTATGGCGATCTTTAGTTTCAGTTTACGCACTTTGTTTCTGATAAATTTCAAATAAAATAAATTACGTTTTTAGATGACTTTATTAAACATCAACCTTTTTTTTTTGTTTTAAAAAAAGATTAATATTTATTTTATTTTCTTCAGTTACTGATAAAATTATCGGCTTGTGATTTTGAATCGTTTTAAAAATTTATAGCATTAATTATTTGTTTCAATTTGCATTTTTTCATTCAATCTAATTAAAAGAAATAATTTGTAAAATTAATTTCTTTTCAATTTAAACATTTCTACTGTAAAAAAAATTAAAAAGGTGAAAAGATTAATTTTTTTGTGCACTTTTATTTAATAATATCATAAAACTAATTTTTATTACGATAGTAAGATTGTAAAAACTGTTTTTTAAACAGAATTTTTGTATAAAATATTGAAAAATTACCAGTACTACATATATAACGCCAAAATTGATTTACGCCAAAATTATTTATTTATTTTTCTTAATAAAACAATTTTTAATGATGTAATATCCGTAAATTTTATTTTTTTTGTTACTTGATTTTTTTTTCACATATTAAAGTACTGTAACTTTGGCAATAATCAAACTAATTTTATATTTTTCAAAAGTAAATTACAATTTCATTGAAGTATACAGAATATTTTAAAGTTTGTGATTTATAGTAAAAAGATTAATTAGTTTTTTAGAAATATTAAAGAATCCATAGAATTAAAAACCTAAAATTATGATATGTTCATTTAAAATAAGAATGATTAATAAAATTAGTTTAAGAATAATAAAAAATAAAAAAATGATGATTAGTGAAAAGAACATGGTCACTAATGGGGACAACTACCTCGTGGATACAGATATAGAGACATAAGAAGCGAGAATTGATTTCGTGTGAAATAATAGTGTTTGAGCAGCTTTTATATGGTGCACTGAGTTGGCTGGTGGAAACAGTTCGACTAGAATGGCGTCGAAGTGATGTACAGCGACAGGGTCGATAACGTTACAAGAGCTACTAACCCGTCTCTTTTGCTTCTCCGCATGCCTTCGTCCTCGCACCCTTTTTCTTCTCACCTCTCAGTCTCAGTTTATACGGTACGTTCTTCTCACTTGTCGCGTTTCTTCTCTTACCTTCCTTGGATGCAACGATGTGTAAAACACGCTCAATCCAGCCCTACTCTTTCTTACTCACTCCTCCGACAAACTTTTTGTTGTTATTTTTTATTTTTCCTTTTATTTGTATTTCATTTTATCTTTCTTTTGTATATGTATTCCTTCTTTTCAGAGTGGCTTGTATGTATATTCACACGCCACCTTAATTCTCTACAAAGGAAAAAGCTATCGAACCACTAACTTATTATCACGAACCGCCATTAGCATGTTTATAGGAGTGACGGGTACATGCATGATCAACTAAGCGACCTCTTATGAAGTGATCACTATTCCAATATTTACGATTCATTTATACTATATTAAATATTTATCAATAATTCTATCAATAGTTTACACCATTTATCCTTTTATTTTCTTTTCTTTCCCTTCCCCTTACCTACTGTATCCATATTTGTACTCGGATATTCAAAAGTCCAGTTTAATTAATTAATCCGCTTCACTTCGCAGATGCTCAATTCAATTAGTGTATCTGTGTATATGGAGAAAGTTTGTGTGTATTAATTAAAATTCAGAATGATAATTAATTAAATATTTATGGGAGTAATTACAATATTAATACCATGTTTTATAATAAGTATTTTTTATTATCCCATAAAACTTTCCGCCTAAATAAAGCACAAGATTTTAAAAAAAGTAGCATTTGACTTTATAAATATTTGTCTATTAATTTTATAAAAAAAATTTCCTTGAAGCTATTCGTACGTTTTTTATCTATTACAATAGCAAATATTCACGATATTAAAATAAAAACTGATAAATATTCGTTTGTCAAAAAATTAATAAACTCAAATATTTTATATTAATAGATTCTTAAACCAAGAAATTTTTTTTTTAGTCAGAAATTTTTTTATTTCTCAGTGGGAAACGAATTTGCATATTTTTATCGAATTTTTACGAATGCTGTACAATATTTCCACTAGGGTATTTTTCAATCAAAATAATAATAAATACCGTTCTCACGTATCGGTTGAATATCATAAAAAAAAATTGTCAATAATTTTTTAATAAAAATAAACTAATGAGTAAATTATATACATTTTTTTAAGGAAAAGTACCGGCGGAAGTATCGATAAACGCTACAAGCATTACATGTCGATTCCGTCAACAACCCAAACGTCCAGGAAACACTTATTTCCGGAGTCGGACCCAATCATTATCATACAACATCCTAATTATTTTTTTTTTTAACTCATCTCAATCCCTATGATTAATTATTAATTCGAAATTTCCGAATCATTATTGAATTTACACTTCACATGTCGTTCATCGATAATTAATAACGGGACATTTTTTAAATTAAAGTGATAACGTATAATTCAAAAATAAATCGCGTGATTTATCTGATTTGAAAAAAAAAGGGACGTAAATTTTGTTGATAAGAAAGTGAGAAAAAAAAATATCGGCGATGATCGTTAAAGGATTAACGGGTCTGACTGATTCAGTTCAATTTTTTTAGAGTCGATTATTTTATATTTTATTTTGGCAGAGATTTCTGTTCTGTTCGAGTATCGATGATATGAATGAGATGGACCACCCCCGCTGTGTTCTTAATAAACCTACGTGCGGTTAAGATAATGGGTTACTATGACTTTGCAAGTATTTACCGCGAGTCTTTCTTGTATACCGTCATTATTCTCGCCCTTCCTCACGGCTCCGAACACGGTTTCTTTTACTCTCCGCACTACCATCTTACGCTTGTCAGAGGCTTCAAAGATTATCAATGTCTCCTGCTGATTTCGTGGTGAGCTTGAATCATGCCGCCTTTATTAATTAACTGTTGATAATAATAAATGCTGATTTTCATTTTACTACCAATAACTGTTGTAAATTTACGCAGTACGAATTATTCCCAATAATAACGTTATATATCTAACAGTTTTTTTTTTTAACATTTACAATTAAATAATAAATTCCAATATTTACTGACCATAAGCCATATTTTTTAATTTACAATTTTTTTTAAATCTACAATTTTCAAATTGGAAATTTGTTGTACTATAGACTATTTATGTACATAAAAAACAAAGTCACAGTTCAATTTTTGTAAAAGCATCAACTAAATATTTTCACAATGTTCGATAGATGGCGGGAGGTAGTTCAGAGTTCTCATACGCAAAACGGTAGACCGATTATTTAAATTTGATGTACAAGATTTGTACTTATTGAAATTCAAAATATTTAAGTCCGCTAATTTTATTTAAATGACTAGGCATTGAGTACTCTATTCTAATTTCATTTCATGCCATTTACAATTCAGCTAATAATCTTTTACATTACACATGTACAAAAATAAATAATAAATGCGAGTCTTATTGAAAGTGAAGAGCGAGAATCCAAGTAATCTTGTCTGGTCAGTTACAAATATAAACCTAGGAGTAATATTTTATACAACGAAACACAGAATCGCGCTTCTGAATTAACATATAATGAATAAATATTTTTTATACTAATCAAAATTAATATCATACATCCTAAGATGTGTTACATGCTAAAATGTAGATAGTATATATGCACAAGTGTATATATTTGTGACTAATCACGCAATATGTGCGATTCCGCTATTTCCTATATGTATTTATTTTAAAATAAATTCAGAATGGTTAATAATTGACGGCGGTTGCGGTATCATATGCATCCAATAAAAAAATACTAGTAGTAGTCACTTTGCGTGCAACAAATTACTTGGTAATAAGAATTGGCTCACGCAAACATTTACGAAGATGAAGGAAGCTGTCCGTTGGTTTCGACTTGCTTTTGGCTCTTGTTTTATTTATTTATCTTATTTTATTTATATATATTATATATTATATTATATTATTATTTTTGTATTTTTATTCTATATAGTATAGCCCCAGCTACTCTGTCTTGTCAAAGTTAACATCATACCATCCACATGCAATGTGCATCTACTGATGTTACTTGTGAATTGTCACCTGAAATTACTCCTCAAAATCGTTAATGTTGTGTCGATCCGAACAAATACGTAAATTAAGGATAAATTTATTTTTATTTTTATTATTATTCTTGTTATTAAAAAAATATATATTTTCTGTACTTTTTTTGCCACTCCTTCACATTGTTGGTGACCATCTACCGAACACGGCCGATTATTAAAACTGTCCTTCTCTTCGCTACCTTTCATGGATATTTGAATGCTTGAACGATTACAGTTTGCAAGTGAGAAAGGACCAATTCGAAGAAATAAAGGCCCTCAAGATTTAATACTTACACTCGAGAGACAAATTTAATATTTATAAAATTTATTACTTTTCAATAAATAAAAATTTGTCTATAAATAAAAATTTTTTAATTATAAAATCAAAATTTGATTAAATATTAAGAAAATTTTTTTCGATTTTTTTTTTTTGTAAGCATAAATGTTTATTTTAATTTTTCTATTCGTGGGAAGTAAATTTAGCTTTCAACGTATGGTAGCGCTTATTTTTTTTTTATTAACATTATAAATAATTTTTATATACTATTGCTATGAGAACAAAATTATAGTAATTTACGGGTGTGTAATTTTCTTAATAAATTAAAACTGTCTGTGGTCCATTCAAACTCGTGAATATGATTCCTTTTATTTTTAGTTAGCAAATATACAAAAGAAATTCAAACCGCAGAAGTATAGAACTAGTTCCAGATAATGAATTTTATTTTTTCATTACAAAAAACAAAACTACATCTGCAACGTAGAGATGTTTATTTACAAAAAATTTGTAATTGTATTTTTTAGTAAAAAAAAAAAATTTTTTTTTATTGAAAATACTTCCCAAATTTTAAAGAATTTACACCTTTTAGCAAGAAAAATAAAATAGAAGAAAAAAAAACTACTTTATACTATGAAGAGCTACTTTAAAATATTTGTTATGGTCATCAGCCGTGATCATTGACACGGAGTATAACATTGCATAGTTGGTGATATATGCAAAATTGAAAAAATAAAAAATATTAGAAATAGACATCTAAGAAATATCACTATTCACCGACATCTTTCGAAGCAAATCTCCTGCTGTGTAAGTTATTTACCACTATCCAGTTTCATAGTTTTTACTCTAATTTGTAGTGACAGGGATAAAAAGTTTGCGAGCTGTGTTACGCTTCACCTTTCTCTCTTATTCTTCTATTCTTTCTGTCTCATTATATCTGTTTTCTTATTCTCAAGCTTTTTTTGTGTTTCGAAACTTACGTATATACATATGTGGAGTTATAGGCCCATGAAATGAGACACTCGAACATTTTCAGGCTACTAGAAACAGAATATCTAGATCTGATAAGTTCAAAACTTTGTATTTTTAATCGGAAGAAAAACTGTCTGACACCATCATCAAAATTATAAATTTTTGTCTTCTGATTCTACAAAATTGTAGCTCACATTCAAATTATTTTTATTTTTATCAGTTACCTGAAAATTTCAACTACTGACAAAATTTCGTTTAAAAAAATTTTCAAATTATTAACAGTGGAGAATTATGAAAATAAATTATATAAATAAATTTAAATCCACTTCATTTTAAGTTGAGCTTTAAAAGCCAAAAATAAATTATTGATTAACTGGACTTACAATGGGACGACTAACATTAAGATTATTTAATATTAATCTACTTATATTCCATACTAAACGGATACAGGGTAATTATTTTAATAAATTCACTTATTGCGATTTAATTATAATTTTCAGACGCTGAAATAATATCCCATTTTACTTGAGACAAAATTATTTATAATCATTTGCTTAAGCAACCTGTAATCACTCAATGTGACTGCTGAGAATTACGGAATTCGTATGAATTATAAAAGAAAGATTTTAAAAATAACATTGCTGTGGAAGAATCAATTACTTATAATTTATTTAATAAAAAACGTGACGGAACAAAGTTATAGAACCAAAAAACTATTCAAAACTGCTCCAAAAACTTAACATCAAAAATTGACTGTCATTAAAAAATATATAAAATCATGAAAAGGTATAAATTTACATTAAAACCTTTCAGATGATACTAAATTTAAGTGTAAAAATTATTTTTTAAAGTTATTATATGCCCGTCATAAATTTTTCCTTTTTCTTCAATAATTGGTCTTATTAATAAATACAGAAGATGAATAAAAAATATCATCCAAAAGATTGTGCAACATCAGAGGCCTTAAAGAAGGGTACAATAATAGGTTATCTTGTCGCCGACCTCAATCAATGTAGTAGCGAGTATATGATACATAATGATATATGATGAATTCATTAATTCGCTCAGTGTTGACTCATCCGCATGTAAAGTGACAATCATGAATCTTTGTAGTACTAATATTTGCTTATTATTTACCTTTACTTTATTCATCAGATGTGCCGATTCTCTGTCTATTATAAAAGATAATACATTACACCCAAATGAACATCGATACACGCGTTCTATTGGATTTCATGGCTACTACTACAATACTACCGATGAATCATTCTCGCTTGACAATTCATCGGGTCCGAGAGAAGAAGCTGCTATTATTGTAGTACCGAGTCGATATTCAAGGTGCAAGCCTGGACAACTTTTAGATAGACGAGGAAAATGTCGAACTCCATGGTGACTTTTAATAATAACAAATTCAAAAATTACAAGTGAGTAATTTTATCAAATTTTCTAGATATTTAAGCTTATAATCTGTAATTAAAATAATAAAATTAAAAAATTTTTTTTTGTGATACAATTATTGGAAGAGAATCCAAATGTAAATTTTTATTTTCAGAGTAGTAAAAATTGTTTAATTTAAATCTATATAATTAAGAAAATAAGGAAATTTTTGTCTCCGGGATTTTTCTAGGATAAACTGTGTTTTTTTATCTTTTTATTTAGCATCTTCGGAAAGTTCTTCATCTGAAATAGAGCCTTTCATATGGTTTTACTAAATTTAATGTGCTCGCGCCTGACTATAAATATAGAATTACATATAATTCTTTGCTCATGATATATTTGACCGATTAAATTACGAATAAATTACCTTCAGATGTATTTCATCTCAATTTCATGTCGGTAAAAGTCAATTTTGGAGCAGTTTTGAATAGTTTGTTAGTTCTATAAATTTATTCCGTCACATTTGTCTATTACATTATTTTTAATTGATCCTTTCATGTCAATTTAATTTTTAATGGGATTGAAAATATCGAAAATTCATTAATCCATCGTTTTTTTACTAATAACTCATAATTTTTGGCCACCCGATTGTGACTGTAGGTTGTTAGATATTTATTGGTATTTAAAAGATCGGTTTTATACCTTTATTATCTTTATTAGCTCTTCTACTGTAAGGTCTAAGGTAGTAATATACAGCTTTTCAATGAGAATTAGAATCAAAAAATTATTACGACAAAATAATATACTTATTGGCAGTATTATTGGAAAAAATATTCAAGTTAATTAAAAAAAATTCTAGATATAAATAATTTTAATGATTCGGGTAATGCTATCTCAATTAAGATAAGGCGAAAAAAACCAGTTCGTGTTGCAACTTATAAATGAAGCATCAATGCTAAAGACAGTCGGAAAGTGGTAGGTATATGTATATATGAGTATAAAGTTCATGAAAGAGTCTATATATAGACAAAAGACAGAATATAACCATGAGTAGAGCTCATAGAAGCCCAGACGATTCGATGCAAGATAATCGATTGTGAATATGAAGCTACAATGAAGATAAAAATAGTAGACATATGGCAGCTTTCAAAACTATAAATTAAACATTAGTAAATTCAGTTTTAATTTAAAGTTTATAAATAATTCCACTTCATTTTATTGAATAATTTATATACGGGAAAAAATGATTTTTTTTTATATTTTTAAGGTTACAAAATTAAAACATTGCATTTATGGAACGTATATATAAATTCAAGAAGACGAAGTTTTGATATTCTTACGGATACATATATAATTGAACTTCAACTGTTACGAACCTAAATTAAATTTTTACTTTAATCTGAATATCAATTATGCTTTACTTAACAAATTTTTAATCTATTATTCATTAAAATTTTTTACATTTTGAATTAAAAAAAAAAAAATAAAGAAATAAAATTTTTGTCTCAAAAAGAATATAACATAGAGTAAGCCTATGAAAAAAATACAAAAAATACATATCAAAAATAAATTAAAAATAACATTTCAAATAATGTGAAATATTCTAATTTTCAATTTATTTCCTAGTAAAAAAACACTAGAAGAATTTTTATTTTAATATACTTATTCATTTTTCTAACATCAAAAAATTTTTATGCTCCACTATATAATTTTTTAGTTCATAATTATATATGTGATAAAAATTTTTATGAAAAATAAAAACAATTTTATGAGACTTGTAATCTTTAGTTGGATTTTTCCAACGCTTTTTCATCATCGATTTGTTGTAACAAATAAAAGAAAAAATCGAATTATATTTTTGAATCTGAATTTTATCATTAAATTAAAGAATCATATTACTTTATTATCATTTATTTAGAATTGATAAGTAAAATTATCTATTGGTTCTACTAATTTATAATCAATGAAAAATATTAGTTTATTGAGATCAAAATAAATTCTAAATTGATAAGCTAAGATGACTTAATTATATAACTAAAAAAAGGGGGATATTTTCCAATATAGATCAATAACGGATCACTCGCTTTGCTATCATAATCATACGGTTTCCATTACTCGAAGATAAAAGTTCTCTCATTGGCTCTTATTTAATCTACGAACTCTATTTTACATAATCCGCAAAATGGCAATGTTTCGGCGATCGCAATTAATAATTTTACTATTTTTTTTGTATGTTTGTCATATCAATGTAAAGGCTAGCGACTCGTCAGTTTCAAATGAAGAGTTATCATCATCATCATCATCACCAAAAACAACAGAATCTTCCGATAAGTCTGGCAGTTCGGAGTCTTCAGAATCTGGCGAAACAGGTGTTAAAAATACATCAAATAATACGAAAGTCGATTCATTGGATCTTGGTGAAATTCCAGAAGAAGGACGAGAAGTCATTGGCTTGCCACGTCGTATGAAACTCAGACAAAGATGCCCATCTGGGGAAATTATGGATGAACACGGGCAGTGTCGAGAACTGATATGGTATATTGAACTAAATTCTTATCTAAAATCAATTAAAAAAATTATTAAAAATTTTTTTTTATTTTTATTTTTTGAAGTGAAAAAATAGTTATTAATTTTTTTCCAGATACGCCTAAGTAATTGGTCGAAGGATGTCAAGTCAGTAATAAAAATGCATGGACATAGAGTCAGTTGAATCTTGTAAACTTTAATTTGTGACATTTAAACAATAAATAAAAATCTATGATTGCTATTAAAGTAATTTTAAATTATCATATTAAAAATTAATGTTGATTGGTGTAACGATTATGTTGTACCTATATCTGCAAATGGTCGTTGGTCGTAAATTAATATACGTGACATTTACTCTTTCATTTATTTTTAAAGTACTCAACAAGTTTATAAAGTAAACGTGAAGATATACGAGGGTATAAGTAATAAAAATATTTTTCTTAGAAAATTTTTTTTTTTTTACAAAGTAACTTTTAGTAATATTTTTTAGGTGAACGTTAAAATAATTTTTATGAACTTATGTATCTGATATTTATTAAATAATTAATTTCACTCAAACTTATTTCATACTAAGACGACAATGAGCGACATCAACAATTGAAAATAAAGGGAAAAGGGGATCAAATATAATATCGCATGCATTGAGAACAGATTCAGAATAATACCAAAAAAATAAAAAAATTTTGGAAAATCCAAAAGTGCACGCCTCATAATCTCACAATAAAATTGCTTAAAATATAAAAAATAATACTATTACTTAATTTTTTTTTTTTAATTAATATATTTTTATGGCAATAACATCTTAACCAACTCATTTGTTTAATGATGGTACACTGTCAAAAAAAAATTCATAAAAAAATATTGATTAAGACGTTATTGCTTGTTACTGTACATTCGCTATAGATTCACTTATTACCAATTCTTATAATTATATCGAATTAGCCTGAGTAACAGTACTTCATACAAGAACTACGTTTTTACCATATAATAAGACTTCTCGATAATTATAATTTTAAGGTATGTCTTAATTAAACTTAAAACTAAAATTTATTGGTTAATGATTTTACATTGTATGTACAGTATTTTTCGCTCAGATGTATATCATTAAACATTTTTTCGAGGGTAATTTATACACTTTAGTATAAAAATCCAAAAATTATTCAAACAAATGAGCGAATCTCTTTTATTTGAGGCTGCTATAATCAGAAATGATGAAGCGCATCGGAAAAGTGACAGATATAAAAATATTAATAAAGAAGTGTCGTAAATGAAACATGATGGTAATGAATTGAATCCAATTTATATAATAAAATTATTACTTCCTTCAAACCATTACTGAATAAATCTCCGGAAAATTTTCCAATTACACTGTTAAAAATTATTCTTAATACCAGAATAAACTAAATTTTTAAATAAAACAAGACGAAAATTAATTCCGAAGTCAGCACTTTAATTGACAATCTAAAATTATAGTGAAAAATAATTTTTTTTAATAAAACCATTCACATATTCATTGATACTCTCATCATCTATTTATACCGCGACAAAATACGAATAATTCTCGTATCTACCTCAATGATAAAATCGCTCTACTAGTGTATTGGAGTATATATATGCGCATTGCGACAAAAGATACCTAATGGAGGGGAACGACCGTATATGTGTTGACCAACTCTTTTCTTTAATTCAGTCAAGTGAATATAAGTCTCTTAGAATGTGTCACAGCATGCAAATAAATCATTTTTTTATTTTAACTTTGTTATTATTTTTACTGTCATTGGCAATGACTGATACGAATAACAACAATGATAATAGTTCCAATAATTCTAAAACTGAATTAGAATTAACAACTGAAGTGTTGACCAAAAAATTTATACCTTTTAATGAACATATAGAGACTGTTGAAAGTACAATCATCAATGTGCCCGTTCGCTGTCCCCCTAGTATGGTAAAAGTTGGAAAACGGTGTCGAACTATTTTCTAAATAAGGTATGAATCAATTAAATTTATTGCAATTTTTTTTATATACTTATTTATGGGTCCTCGATTGTTCAAAATTATTCATGCTCTTACAAGTATCTCAATAAAATAATAAACTATTATTTAAATCATCATTATAGCTTTGTAAAATCAACATAGTGTAAACTAACACGAGTGGAACTTTTTAGCAGATAATTTTTCCTAGATTGAGAGATATTAATGTTACAATAATTAAAAAAATTTTTTTTTAATTGCTTAAAATAACTGTGTGTATATTTTTGATTATTTTTTGTTTGAAATATGGAAATATTGCTTTAGAAAACTGAAAATTTTTTTCGGTTTTTGCTATTGCTGGGTTCATAGACAAATAAAGAAGAAGAATCAAAATATTACTTTTTACAAGTTTCATTGATGCGTTAAGTAAATAGTTGTGCGACAATCAATAGGTGGCGAGAGGTAGTGCAAAGCTTTCGTTTGTCAAACGGTATAAAAATTGATTAAGTATTATTTAAAAATCCATTTTAATATCGCTTCATTAAACTACACATCAATCAATACTTTATAATTCGTACACGAAAAAAAAGCAATTTTAATTTTATATAGACAATATTAATTTCTGCTCAGTACTTTCCTATGTTTATAATGAATAAAAAAATTCAACCTCTAGCACACGGAAAAGAAAAAATTCTTAACTGGAGTGTAAATTTTCTGGACTCGAGAAAATATTAAGGAAGATAGAAAATTTCTGCTTGCTCCAAAATAACTGTAATTTTCTTTAAAATTTTCTTGGTGCAAGAAATTTGTTTTTTGTGTGCATTATTTCATGAGGTATATTTAGATTTTTCGATATTTGAAAGGATTTAATAAAAATGTACTAAAACTTAGTACGTAATGAATTATAAATAAATAATTGAATAAAATTGTGAGTCAAATGTCATTGAAGATAATAATTTTTCTTATTTATCAATAAAAATCAATATCAATATTTAACATCCCTCATGATTGCACAAGTAATAGCAACAGTATTTATTAAAAACATTAACATTAATTATAGCAAATATTGCTACTTGTTAATAAAATATGATACAAAAATTTTTAAATTCTCGGTTGTTATCAGCAGTGTCCTTTATGAAAGATAACACTCGTTCTAAGATAAACGATCAGACAGTACATCAAACAGTACGTGCGTGGAATCGATTTACTGATACACTGATATGTTATTATCATGCAGTAAAGTCTGGATGATTTATATTTAAGATAAAATAAGTTAAAAACGCTACCATCGATGAATTGCATCACTTTTTTATGATAATCTCTTAAAAAATGCGATATTTATTAATATATTTTATTTACATTCAAAGCTATTCCATAGTACACATACTATAAGGTTTGTCGAGTCAAAAGACAAATTTGAAATGCGTGATAATAAAGGAAAACCATGGTGTAATGATACAAATGAGGATAATTTTTCAAATTTTAAACTCAAAACCTATTTTTTAAAATTTTATAAAGCTGAAAAACTTCAATGAATGCGTTTAATAGAATGCTTCAGTGGTTTTAGATGCATGGATAATTTGAATTACTATTGACTTTTAACATGAATGGAAAGTATCTATTAACAAATGATACGATGTTGGTACTTGATTATCTACAGATGAGCTGATACTCAGCGACTGAGGCGGTGCTGAATATTCCATGTGGATAACAGCGATTTCTTTGTCGGCCATCGGTATTAATCTATAAATCCGATCTTATGATAATCTCACAATTTATTTGTTTTTTGTTAAAAAATAATTAAAAAACAAATATTCGGCATTAGGATTTTAATAAAATATTTTAGGAATGTGCGATAAATGATAAAATTGATAACTAAATTTTTTTATCGGTTATATCATTGATTGAGCACTGAGATTGGTGTTATTACCGGATGGCCATAAATCGGGAAATCCCAATTTATTGAGTATTATTAATGAGTTTTGAGGAAAGAATTAAAATTTTTTGGTTATCGAATTTACCTTTAACAAGTCCAAAATTCACCCTATAGATGATTCTTTGAAATGAGTCTTTGCGATTTTCTTTAAGAACATTTATTCATTTTTAAAAAATTTTATAATAGATTTTTATGAAAATTTTTAATTATTTAGAAAATTGTCCTTTGTTGATTGAAAATTACTGAATAATGATTTGAATTATTTGCCAAATAACACGAATTTTAAATTTAACTAAATAAAGAGTTTCAGTGGGATTCGAATTACGAGTGGTTATCACGGATCATTTATTCCGTTTGACCACTAAATTACACAGTAGAAATAAAATATTTGTGTCAAACAAACTCGTTTGTCAGAGCAACATATATAAGTTAAAATTGATAATATTATTATTTTACTAATGTAAATTACAATTATAAGATAAGCCCTCAAAATTTAACAGCCTGTAAATATGCGAATTATTGAGTTTTGAAGTTACACGACAACAACTTTTTTTTAGGAAATTTAATGCCTTACAAAAATATGCTAATCAAAACTTAATATCTTAAACGGTTCGAGAGTTATTGCAGTTTTAATGAAAAAAAAAATTATTTTAGATATTATTTAAAGGAGAAATTCTCAATGACTGGCAACACCTTTTAAAATTGAGCTGGAAAAATGTGGAAAAATTTTTTTCTTGGTCCATAGGTCCTTTCCAAGCCATAAATGTCATAAATTAATTTTTTTAGCTCACCCTATCATATAGTTGTGAAAATAAAAATTTTTTTTTGCCTATTTATATGTCTGTGAAATTCAGATAACATTTCATTAATATCAAGCATCTTCTAGTAACTTTACTCTCGTCTTTTGTATGGTTTCATGTCTTATTTGTAGTAAATTAAATTTTTTAGCTAAATGGTAGTAATATATAGTTAGAAAGAAAAAAACTTGGCTTGATGAAATGTTATCTACTCATCTGCATAAATTTGTAAAAGATCTTGAAAATACTATTCAATATACACTAGTCACAAAAATTAAGGGCCTAATCTTCTTAGCAAGCTCCATAATTTGAAGTTAAAAAGAAGAATTATAGAAAACTTAATAAGTTTCTTCAGGAAACTACTGTAAAACCTTTTTAAAATTTTTAGGTACTGATGTTAATTAGTTTAGTTGCAACAACAATTATTAACATGTATAATATATATATATTAAATAACTTTACAACAATAAAATTATTTCCGTGCAGCGTTATTGGATAAATAAGATCTTGGAAACTGGTACGTAGAACTATGCTCATTAAGTTTGAAATGTAATTGAATAATTTAGAACCGAGAAGCTATATATATATATATATAGACCGGTTGTCTACTGCTTTACTTTGTTCCTTTGAATGTTCATACAGAGTGATGGTTTTGATATGCGATGAAGGTGAAATGTATTGATGTAGAAACTTTGATCTGTGACATCAATTTCTAATTAATCTCACGTCTCGACATTAATATGTGTTGGATATTATTGAAATACCATACTCGACCGAGATAAATTCTCAGTATTTGTCTACCTCTTTTGACTTGTTCTGAAAGCATTACTCGTTAATTAATGAGTGTTTAGTATTTTCGTGCTATTTTAAATGGATTCTTGGAATTTTGCAGTATATTAGCGTCAATAATTATGAAAAAAATGCATTAAAATAAAAATCAACTAAAAGTTCGAAATCTTGAAATTAATTTTTATAAAAATGTTTTTTTTTTACAATTCTTGCAATCTTGGTAAGAAATAACTCAATCCAAGTTAATTAAATTTCGTACAGCCTGAGCGCGAGTGCCGACGTTGGATTCTATTTTTACAAGATTTAATTGGAGCGATACATACATAAATTTCTCACACTTACAAAATTTCTGTAAGCTAACTCGTTTAACGCTATATTAAAGCGCGTAATTTTGATATTTGTGATGGAAAAATTAACTCTATTTTTCATTTTTATGAGATAGTTGATTATCATCTCATATGCTTATTTTTATAAGTTTAAAACATTTATAAATGCGATTTTTTTTTGTGAATATTAATTGCTGGCAATAATACTCTTCAAATAATCAAAAATTACTTATTACTCCTGCAATTAGTTAATAGATTACCACCCTTAATAATTTTTTTATTCTTTCAACAATTAAACTCGAAAATAGCTGATGAAATTATTTTCTAAATGCAGCGCATAGACTAAGCGAATGTCACATCTCGTGTTTATTTAATCACCAAAACTTTCAGCACCTACGACACTCATTATTTTTTGAAATGTAAAAGAGGTAAGTCTATTTTTTCATCTGATTAAAATTTCATATTGACTATCGTATGGTAAATGCGAACCTTCCATTAAATATATTTAATATTTCACCCCATCCGGGATACTTTGAATAATTAATGATAATAAATTTTGCGGTAGAATCTACGAGCATAATTAAATAAAAAGAAGATTATTTTTTAGAATGGTGTTAAGTGCTTTTCCTGCATTGAAATAGGATGATGCTTTTTCAGATAAACTGATAAATTATTCATCAGAGCTTATTTGGGTATGCAACAGTCTTGGACGGTAAATGCAACAGGATACTAGGAATATTACATTTATAGACTTCTTGTCTGCTGTTGTAAAGCAAATTATTTCTTCTAACCGCATAAGCGGTTTTTGTTAACAATAAGTTTCATTAAATGCAATCAATTATTACAAGAGTCTCCAAATAGCATCAGCTTTACATAATTGACTTTACTTTCAATTTATTGGCGTTGACGTTACAATGACAACGACTCAGAATATAGTTGATGACATTTAAAATCATTGGCTTATCAGCTATTTTACTTTAGAAGTGATCAATAAATGCTACTTATTAATGAAAGGCAATATGAAGAAAATTTCGATCTTAAAAAAATAAAAGAAAAAATATTACGTCATTCATTTCCTTAAGATGTTAAATAAAACTAAACAATTCCGATCTTTCAAAGAAATAAGAATTCTGAAATATTTTTTTTTCTAAGCTACATTTTGAAACAAAAATTATATTTATTAATTTTGAATTACAAATTTTTAAAGAATGTTTTACAAATTTTTTGTGTTGTAAAAATTTTTTTTAGCTTACGATAAAAAAAAAGTCTAAAAATTTCCACGTAATGTAAAAATATTTATTTATCTTTGCAGAATGAAACCAAAGAAGTTAATTTTCAACGTGAACACTGACCTCCAATAACATTGAATACTTTATTCAGTATAAAATTTCAATTGAAATGTAAAAACAGATCAACAAGTTCAAATACAATCCGATCAGACGAAAAACATAAAATTTTTTCACCCGAAAATCGACCCGGAAATTACCGATATCTCTCTATCTATTCATAGCATCGAATCCAACGTACAGGAATATTATAAAAGTTTATTTCGTACTAGAAGCATACTTCTATTTAAGGTTTTTTATTCAGTAGCTTTCGAGATTATTAGATAACTTTTGTGGACAGATAAAACAATATTTTTACCATAATTTTTTCGTGCTAACGGATTTAAACCGCAGATATTATGTAAATCTGCTGAAGTTTACTTTAGTTCTGAAATATTTATTTTGTGGGTAACGGGTCTATAAAATTATAATTTTCATTACCAAACAGGTACTTTACGAGGAGTCTCATAACTCATAGCTCAATATATATTTAACAGACGGTTTTTTTTTCCCTCAACGATATTGAACTACAAAAAAAGTTGCCTACAATTTAATGATTTTTTTTCTTGATGCAATTAATGTTGAAACTTAGTAAATGAAAATGATTATTGAATTATTCTTTAATTTCTAAAATGTTTCTTAAGCCTCGAAAAAAGTGTAATTTTTTTTTCTTTTTTTCTAAAAGCGAATTTGTCGAAAGATTTAGTGAGAAAATTCGTGAGAACTTTTTAAGCAAAGGTATTACGGTAAAAAATTTGCCGAGCGAATCGAAGAGGGTGAAAATGTTTAACTGGATAGGTTGGCATGAAATATCCCATACTACCACAGTAACAAAACTTCCCACTTTTCTGAGTCAATATCGCTTTAACAACAGATGCGTTTTTTCATCAGTTCATCACATATAAATATTGTTTTTTTCCATAATATTGGTATTTATAATACACGGGTTTAAACTAGAAAATTTTTTCGAAAGTTCCGCCATGGGGACAAATGCAATAATTAAATTTCTATAAAATCTACTTAAAAAGTCATTATTTTCGCTTAGATACTTATTCTGAAAACCATCAACGGAATTTTATGATAGAATAAGAATTTATTATAAAGCTATGTATTGTAAAGTTTGTCTTTTGTATTTATATTCATCATCATATTGTCTTCATTATAACCAATAATTTAAATTGCTTCTTTTTATACTCCAGTAAGTAGCTCCAATGTGAAAACAGTTAGTCCCACTTGAAAGTTAACAGCTCTGTTTAATATTTCAGTTAAAGAAATAATTTTTGTAGTAAATACGATATCGATAATATTAAATAAAATAGATGAATTGTAAAAACTTTCTGAAATATGTATAACATTCGTCATCAATCGATAAAAACATCTTAAATGATAGCACACTTCTTAAATACAAAAAAAAAATAATGACAATAATATACTGAATCACGCAATCCGATTGTCGCTGTAGTGAAGATTGAATTTATTATTAAACTTTGAATAAATTTTATTTAATCCTTAAAGTACTAACTAGCGATTGGAAACCACTGTCAAACCTTTCAATTTCTTGAAACATTGTTTGAGAATTCCTAACCACCCAGAAGCCATGTTTAGGCAGCTCTAGATATGCAGATTTTTGGGGTCGAAGTGACTTTAACTGGCAGGATAAATACCTCGAGCTATTCTAGATATTTTCCGATCCTCCTGACCCGAACGAATGTTGAAATGCCCGATTTAATAGCTGAAACGCTGGAGGCTGTTTTTATACATGTATAAATAGATCAACGATCAAAAATTGCGGTTGTAAGAGACGTCTTCATAATAAAGGAAAAATTTCTAAGAAACATTTCATTGATTGTACGAAAAATCCTTCAAAATTTTGCTTCTAAAATATTTTTTATATCAGATTATTTAATCGAGAAAATAAATAATTTTTCAATTTTTATAAAAATATTGTCGACAGTTAACGTTTTGTATTAAACATAAATTCATTTGGTAGTAGATTAAACTAATAGCCAATGTCAGATAGGCTACTTAGGGAAGTAAAGAAGATTTTTATTTGAAAACTTAACATCTCAAACTTAACTCTCTGGTAAAGAAACAATTCAGTGATCACGCGCCCTCCGACGTAGATTTTTAACACTACCTTTGCACAAAAAATTACGTATAGGTATTTCAAGTCATATTAAAACATATTGAATATGATATGTCCATACATGAACAGTTATACCAGGATATATCAAATATTACGTATGGACATATCAGGCTATACATATATGAGCCCATTAACAAATTTTTTAATGGGATAATTATTTTTTCTGTGTTGACGGCTATTTTTTGCAGCTTTAACATCCATGAATATTTTATGCCACGGATATTATACCTGCGAATATTTTTTCCGGATACTTTGTAACGGAAGTTGTTTTTTATCGCTTAAAATCAATAAAAAAAAAAAACACATTTACGTTAAATTTACAGTATCTCTGAATTATCAACTAAAACAACTTCGATAACGATCTTAAGTGTCGAAAAACATATAGAATTTATCAAATATCCGAAACTGACATCTGAAAAGTCACGTAAGTGCTCCATAAAACTAATGGCGATAAAAAAGACATAAAATCTCAAAAATTACAACTTTTTCCCGGTAAATATACAATCAATGATAAATCCTATTTTTTAGGCTTTGAGTCTCTTATCGAGTGTACAGAGAAATAATAATAGTAACGACAACGACTAATGGGTTTTTTCATCGATTGTCAATTCAAACACAGAAGTAGCTTCAAAAGCACATATTGCATCATTATCATCATCCAGGATACGAAATCTAAATCGCTTGAAATAGTTCGTAAATAAAACTGAAGCATTGACTGGCATTATAAAGTTCTAAATGTTGATGTTCAGAAAAAGCAGACACTGTTTGCTATAAATTTCTGAAAAATTTTTTTCAACAAAAAAAAGTACTTTGCATATCTAGTGATACAAATACTTGACAAAATGTATTATTCAATGCATACTTTTTAAGAGCTCGGAGAGCTCTATAAATTTTTTAATCAGAATAAAATGCATAAATCCCATTTGTTATCCAGTCTAATGAAAAAGTCGCTTTTTTTTTTTTATATATTTATTTTTTTTTTTAATTTAAAAGAAACTTTTAAACTGTATTAATATCAAAGCCGAAATTTAATATTAATGCACTAAAAATTTGTCTTTTATTATTTTTGTTTTATTTTTTTTTTCTTTTCATTGCAAAACATTTCATGGCAGTTTCTCAGTGATACAATAGTCGGCAAAACGAGCTTTTTTCCATGAATCGACAGATGAGACAAAACGAACAAGTTTTACTTTGTCGTCACAGAATTATATACGATCTCATGTTTCGAACAATTATAAGTTTGAACAAAAAATCTGATACTCTAAAAACGAAATTCGTTCAAAAAATTACTCCATCAGTACAGACATAAATCATTATTATTATTATTATTATTATTATTATGATAAAATGATAGCTATGAGCATACAGTCAGGAAGGAAAGATACAGTACAAAGGAACAATTTCCCGATTCCATTTAATTTAATGATCTGCATCAGTATTAGCATATATAAGGTAAAATAAACTCAAGACCCTTAAAAATAAGCCGATTCGATTGATTGGAAGCTAAAAGTCGTTGAATGTGATCCTAATCAACGCATTTGCAAATTGAAATTAAATCATCATGCAAAATGTAAGTGAAAAAAAAAGTAAACAGAGATTAGATAGAGCTGTGAGATAAAATTCTATTGACGTTGGTTGTAGCGGCGTCGACGAACTGGAGCGCATTTAGGTAGAATGCTGCTTTGAAAATCGATAGTAGCGCGTACGCGTACGGCCAATCGCTACGACCTTTCGCCACGTCCACCTACGAACCCTGGACCTCATACAGGTGCGAATCTCCAGACCATTTCCTAGCAGTAGTCTGTCTGTCTTTTAATCTCCTTTTTGCAACCAAACGCTTTCCGTACTTTGCTCCAGTCGCTTATGGATTATTCTTCCTTTGATAAGTTGCGAACATAAATTAATGGTTTAGTTTGCTTTATAAACATTGAATTTGAAATCGGATTAAAGTTTGCTGGAAGCATACTCCATAATACGCCGGTGGATGATGATGTAAAAATATTTAAAAGCAAACTCAATTAATGAGCGAAATATTTTTTTTTTTTTTTTTTTTTTTTTTTTTTTCAACAAAACAGAATTCTGATTGGGATTGGAATTTATATTTATATTTGTATTAGCTAAAGGATAAAACGCAAGCGCAGATGACATACGCGCGAAAGAATCTCTTGAAAGTAGAATCCTGATCTCATCCTCCTCATACTCTGTACAAATACAGACGTACTGTATGTATGTATATATGTATATATAGTTATAAAGAAAAGTTGTCGATGTCGGGGGTGCTTTTTGCGAGAGTAAAGTTAAAGAGAGGAATATAAGGATAAGGATAAGGATAAAAATAAGGATAGAGCGATCACACGGGGTAGGAAAATGTTGGGAAGAAAGAGAGGATTGACACACCAGTAACTGCAATAGGTATAGTAGCATCCAGGTGAAGAAATGACGAGGACAGCGGTGGATAAACCTGGAACAGCAACAGAGAGAAAAGAGATATAGAGAGAGTACTCCAGCCGAGCACGCGCAGATCCAGCGGGATCCCGAATAGACTTTACTCATAGAGCAGTCGCTCCTTTGCTGCACCTTCGTGTTTCATCTACCCAAATTATTTTATTGCCAAGTCAAAGGGCACTGTGCAATCGACACTGTGACAATTTATTTAGTGAATGCACTACACTGTTGATTGGGTTTCTTAAATTTTAGTTCGGTGGTGAGCTTTTTTTATTGAATAAAAAACGCTTAATAAACATTTCTCGGTGGCTCAGTTGTGCTTTTCGGCGTTCATCGTCGCCGTGTTAGGTCAGTACGATTTAAAACAAAAATCTATAGGTCGAACAACCCTTTTGCTGCTGAGGTGTCGCTACTTTGTGTTGCTAAAATATCCGGATAATTGTTGTACGCTTTTTTCGTTTTGTTTTATTAGAAGCATGTTTTGTCATTTTTGTTTAGATTTCATTTTAATCTCATTTATTTTTTATTTATTCAATTAATTTTGTGATTGCAGTATAAATTGTTGATGTTTTGCTGCTTAATTTTATTTACTTTTCATTTTATTTTGTTTTCCTTCCACTTGAATTACTGTATAAGCCTCTCGAGTTTATTGCCACTTATTGATTTCCTCAGGTTACGCATTTCTAACGAAAATTTTCACCTGTTTACTGAGCTCATCGATTTTTTTTACCGAAACTTTTTTACTACCCTAATAATCGAATAACGTAACATTAAAACAAAAAAAAAATTGTTTTGAAGTAAACTAAAATTTATTTTTATAAATAATAATGAAATTTTTTAACAGTTAGATTATAAAAAACGAAAATCAATTTCTTTGTTGGCAAAAAGTATAAATCAGTATCGTTCGGATAAGATTGTTACAAAGTAGCTGCGCCCAGAGATTCATTTTCTTTATCCCTCTGTTTCATCTCCTTTTTTCTTATCAGCTTTCTTTATCTCACTTACTTACCTAGTCCTCACACTTACCTTTATGTACGTGAATGATATTCTTCAGTCATTGTCCCACCAATTGAGTGCCCTCACTACACTATATACACATATACAGGCATAATAATGTATATCTACTGAATTGTGAAAGCGTAACTTGAGGGATCAAATCGATCGATCGACATAAGCCTCCTTGAGTTTTCCTAACCTAAGAATACATTGGCTCAAGTATCCGTAGATATAGATGAGAGCTCAGTATCTTTATAGATATAGACACACATACATATATATATACTTTGCCGAGTAGATAAAAGCAACCTACCACCTTGTGATTCTAATATATCTAACCTCCTTTCTGACCATCATCTTCTTTCCACACTCTACTATCTTCTCTCAATAAAATGATAAACACTATTATTTTATGTATAAGGTATCATGAATGAAAAGTAATACAATATTGATTGGATTATAAAAAACCAGGATCATGATTTTATTCATGTTTATGAATTACTTGCATTAATATCTGGAATCTGTTTTTAAAAATTGTAAATAAAATAATGAATGATTCTTTTTTCTTCGCGAAAATTTGGAAATTTTTTTAAACATTAATAGTATTTGAATTTTTTTTTTTTCATTAGCATTAAATTAATAAATACTTAATGGGAATAGTATTTAAATTATTTAGAACTTTTTAAACAGTTTTATTGATTATTCATGATATTTATAAAAGTAGAATCAATTTTCACTTAGTAGATGTTTGAAAAAAAAAATATTTTGCATGAGAAGCTTGTTTCATCGTAAAATTCAATTAATTTATCAATTAAAATTAATGAAGAGCTTGAATTTAAAAGAGAGCATTTACATACTGCAGAATACGATGTTAAAAGATAAATTATTGTTGATAGACCGTAATCTACTGAAATTTTTAAAAGTAAATATTAATTATTTTTTAACTAGCAACAAAAATATACCATGTGTTTCTTTGAATGTTTTAAAAAAAAATTTTGATGATTTATGAAGCTTTCTTTTGATTCAAAGCTTCTCAAATGTCGGTGAGGTGACAAATTTGTGAGATCTTTGTCCTCAAAAATAGATTTCTAACTCATTTACTTCTCGTTCAACGAGCTTTTTCTTCAAATGAATGGTTTAAAGTCAATTTATCTTCAACACCCTTACAGTAAGTTAAATTTCATTTTATCCTTCTGGATCAAAGCTGCAACAACAATTAAAAACAGGAGATCTTGTGTTCTTCGGATTCTTAGATTCTGAGACTTGGAATTAAAATTTTAAATCTATATTTACTTAATATTAATTAAGCTAAACTAAATTCATGAATTTAAAAACTTACAATCTGAATTTTACGAATAGAGTTGAAAAAAAAAAATATTTTGACAATAATTTTTCAAGTTACTATAAACTATTAGATACAAAACTATAATCCCTAATAATTTATCCTTTTTTTTTGTAAAAATTTGAAACAGAATAAAATAATATAATGTTGTTAAATTATCAGATTTGATCTTTGTTGACTCACCTCTTTTAGAAATTGATTCTGCTGTAAATGCAGAGCGGCTAAACATACAGTATAAAAATTTTCGAGATGAAAATTTCTCTGTGATATTTTACACAGACTACCAAAGATTGACTACACTATTTGAAAAAATAAATTTTTTAAAAAAGTCAAATACAGTAAAAATTTTCTGCCATTGCATAAAAAAAATTTGGGTACAATAAATTGAGCGTTTTATTAAAAATGGACTTTTTTCTGAATTTTTTCTTTTTAAAGCATAAATTAAAAAAAAAAAAAAAGACAGTTTTATAAATTAATACATGCACACAGCCATGTAAAATTGAACTATTAACTAAAAGCTTTCTAAGGATCCTTGAACATAAAAAATAAAGAATGTGTAACATAATTCAATTTTAATATCTCTATACAAAGGATTTTTTATTCGCCGTCGCGTCTATTAATACCAACCATTATTAAAGACAATATTATCTCTCATAACTCGATTAATGCTCAATATTTTCTTTCAGCAAACTAATTGGGCTTTTACTCTCTATAATACCCAATAATTGATTTATTCTGAAAAGAGATAATGGAGTACAAACACTCGGCACTCGAGGAATAAGATTATGAGTTCTTGAAAAAACGTTATTAGTTTTATTATCTCTTTCACAATATGTCGATCGATAATTTAATTGCATGCATTGTAGCATATAGTCTATCCATTATTCACCTTAATTAGCTCTAAACTGATGAACTGAACATTATAGTTGTAATTATAATTAGAATAGTAATTATTGTGTCGGCAGAGAAAAGCATCTTCGCGAGACAAGTAGTTAATTTAACTGACCTCGTAAGGTCACGCTTGAAACTTGACACTTGTATGTTCTTTAAGCTCTTTGAAAGAGTTATAAAGTAAAAAGTCATTTTTATAAATGCACTTTGATCTTTAACTCGTCACGTACATACGAACTGAACTGTCAGAAGGTTAAATATTCATAATTTGTTTATTTTAGTTAGTGAGCTTTAAATGCAAGAAATTTTGATTACTTTGAACTATTAAATAAAAGTTTATGTAATTTATATGAATGTTTACGTTAAACATTACAAATGGATATAATTATAAAATTTAGTTATTTTGTTTCTTATATTTTAATCGCAGGAGAACCAGAAATCATGTTTAATTAATAAAATTATCACTCGGGATGGCCCCCTACAGCTCTGTGTACTTGGGCATCTGGGGAGTTTTTATATTTGTTCTGATAAAAGGTGAGTTTCATGTTTAAATATTGTTTATTCAGTATCATTCTCATTATTTCTTTTACTTTTTTTCTCCTTATCTTTATTCATGATGCTCAGGTAATTGACCATATATAATCACAGCTATTAATAATATTGTTACGTTCAATGAATTGTTTGATAGAAAATTATTTATGAGACGACAAAAATACTTCATTATATACCAGAGAGAAATATTCACGGAAAAATAATGTAAATTGATTCAAAAAAAATTTTATCTTCGAAATAAATCTTTTTGAAACAGAAAAAAAATTCTTTGCTTAGGAAATTTTTTCTAATGGATTAAAATAGGCAATGAGGTTGATTCCAAATTTTATTGATTTTTTTGAGGACTACCAAAAATGCTCAGATGTCTTTTACTTTGAGGGTTAATAATATTTTCATTAGAATTTTTAAATAATATATTTTTTTATTAAATTCAATAGATTTTTTATTCACTTTATCATTTATGATCATATTTTTTTTTTCATTTTTTGGAAAAAAAAAAATTATTAATTATTGATCATACAAATCAACAAACATTGAAGAATTTAGTGTTTCTTGGAATAACTTTACGTATTTATTGATTATTATAAAATTTTAGATGGATTAAACCAATTCGTTTCTTCTTTCATTGTTATAAATTCAAAAATACTTAAGGCTAATTTATCATATTATCTTAGAATAATTTTATGCGGAGATGAAATAAGAAATCGTGAGCATTATACTCTTATAAAGTTAAGGATATTCTCTTCTTCAGTCTTAACGGTATTAAAATTGATTACTTTAGATTATAGGATCTACTACGATAATATTCAAGGATAATTCCTGCGCTTATAGGATCAAGTTGAAAAATACATATGGGAAAATTCTTGTGGATTTCTCTTAATATTTATTAAGCTTCATGCATTTTTAGAGCTTTACCCACATACAAATAGATTTTTGCGTAATTGATGAACATTATTATTAGTAAATATTTACTATTAAAAACGTCATATTTTCCATAAATCTTTTCCTCTCTACAGAAAAAAATGTGCTCTTATTAAATACGATTCATTTCCATAATATTGCAAAAATCAAATTAAAAATATTGCAGTGGGTGAGAATATTTGAATATAAATTTAAATAATAAAAAAATATAAAAACAAATTATTTCTTCCCTTATTATTTCACCATACCGGTACATTGAATCACATTAAGCTTTGATTTTACGGTGAAAATAAAATTATAACGCGCATTAATGTGTCTTAATAAACTATTCATTTTTATTCGGTGTCTTACGGTAAAAATTTTTTTCCAAAAAGCTATGAATATCGTTGTCATAACAGTATTGCACCAATTCTCAAGATCTTGTTGAAGCTATTACTATGTAAAACAGCAACTGTTTCCATTTCACAGTATTACAGGAGCTATTTCAATATTATTAAGGCATAGCATCCATAATCCATATATAATAACGAAAGTAACATACAATAAGTATAAGTATTGTCATTAATGACTATTTTGAGGATATTTTTTCTATGCATTACGGGGATTTCCATATAATTTTGTTTCTGTATTTTTTGTCGACTAAAATATTTTAGTTTGCAATAAAATTTTTCCGTGATTTCGTTGAATAAAATATTCAATTAAAAGTTTTCTCTTTAATATTCAATATTCTCGCCTATGTGCATACTTATCAATAAAACATCGTCTAAAAAAAGTAATTCAATGTGTTAATTTGAATCCCACCAGTAAAAATAATTCTAGATAGTATTAACTCCTTTTTCTATTAATTGAAAAGAGAATTATTCAAAGACTTAAACGCCATTAAGATTAATAAAAAAATTTAAGTACGTACAAAGTTATATTAATTAGAAATAAACCATCTTGAGGTTTTAATTTCATTATTTAATATAACTGGTAACTGCTGCTGTTTAGTTTTTATTTCTGAGAATTACAGCTTTCGTAATTATTGCAATAATAGTAATAAAAAACAAAAATAATAATTACAATGTTTTATAGAAGAATAATTAGAACTTACTCGTAATAAATATGTTTTTACAACGATTTTTGTTGTTTATTGAAGTAATATTTTACGGTACAAAAAAATCTTGAATAATCCGACTGCTAATAATTGTATTTGAAAGGAGGATTTACTTAAAAAAAAATGGTAACAGAAATCTCGAATCGGCTTATTTAATAAAAAAAAAAACAGCGTGTTCTTTATTTTTTTTACGAATTTCAATATTTCATGCATAAATCGATGAATCCAAATGTTTTTCTAAGTCATTTAATATCTCTGACTTACACAGAATGTTCTCTGGCGTCTCATCGATTTATATTCAGAACCTGATCGTGATCGGAAAATGTTACAGGTGATGCCAATAACACTTTTTAAAAGCTCCAGTTTCTATCTTTACATCGGAAAAGTCAATGTAGTAAATATATTTTCAATAAAACTTAAATCGTTGGAAAGCATATCTTCCATGAAATAAAATATACTACAAACTAATGTACGTCCGGAAATCTTTGATATCTGTTTAATGGTTTTCCCGTTCAACTTCATGTTTTATTAATATTCAAAGATATAAAACTTAAATTTGAATGTCAGTATTCTACTTGATTCACTTTTTTAAATATTAAAGAGTAAAGTGAAGGGTGAAAGATAATGTTCAAAAAGCCATGTAAGATGAGTTTATTTTTTGTTCATTTTTGTTTGTAAATGAAACTTAGTTTCCCTGGACGAAGGAAAAGTTTTTCTCAAAAAAATTTTTAAGCTTTTTTTTTTAAATGGAAATAAAATTTTTGTAAAAAATTATTTATGATTAAAATAAAATTTTGTTTAAAAAAGGATAACAAAAAAAAATTTTTTTTTGTTACATTGATGATAGTGATATTAAACTGGAGTATTTTTTAATTTTTTAACTACATGCAAAAATAATTCAGAACTTGTGTTTATCAGTTCTACTCATCGATATTAGATGAAACTAATGAAAAAATAATAAATCAATTTAATATCGAATGTTTATACAATTTAAATGATAAATCTTTGTGAAATTAATAATACTCGCTGGTATATTTAAAATTCTGATATTTTCGTATTCCCGAAATAAATACCAGGAAGAATAGGTTCATGATTAAATATTTCAGTACAAAAATACAATAATAAAATTCTAATTTAAGAATCTTGTTATAAATAAGAAACGTTATTTTAAATTGTACGTTATTTTAAAAGTTTCGATCGACCGCGAATTTATTTTTTTTTATGAAATGACTGGAGAAATATTATAAGATTTGAAAAAATTACAATAATTTTAGTCAAAACTTATAAACTTAAAATTTGTATTCGTCTTGAAAGTTCAAGACACTTTTTAATCTTTCTTTTCAACAACTATAACTATATCAATGACCAAGAAGTTTCTCTAATTGCCTGCACTAATTAGAGTAATTACTACACAGAAATAAAATTATTCTATAAGAATCACGAGTTTAAGAGGTGGTTTTAATAGAAAGAACCAGGATGCAAACTCTCTAATATATACAAAAGTTTATTTTCAAAATTAGATAAAAACAATGTTTTTTCTTCTTACAATGTAAAATGATTTATTCATAATATTATATTCTACGTAATATTATAATTAAATAATTAGACGTGACGTATAATAATTATTTGAGAGTGTATCGCTCTTTTTGACGTTAACCCTTTGATAAAGTCTATTTAAGAGCAAGAGATTTCTCAAAATTAAAAAATTAAAAAATAGTTAAAAGATTTTTAAATATTTAAAAAAAAAAAAGAAATATGTCAAGTATGAAAATATAAATTAACGTTTAGCGAACCGGCCTACTGATTATAAAATACCTATCAAATATTCATACAATATAAGTGACTGAAATATCGGACAACTATACATACAACAGGGTCTTTCGGATATTTTAACACAGACATAGATTTTGTCACGAATATTATGCGCGCGGATTAAATCCACGACTGATATCCTCATTCAATTGATAGGTTTAAATTATTAACATCACCACTGGTTGCTAATCAAAGGTAATTAGCCAGCAAACATTAACTAATAACTGTATCCGGCTTTAGTAGTAAAAATCCACTTGAAATAAATTCAATTTTAATTCGAATGTCGTTAATTAAAATGTTATTTTTTTTAATCAACAAAGTACAATGTTTGAAATAATGTTTATTGACTTACAAAGCGCATTGCTTTTGTAATTAATAAATGTTTGAAGTACTTACTTTCATTTAAAATTTAATTAAATACCTCAATTTAACTGTACATCCATATTTAATCTGTCATTAATAATTTAATTGAAATTCTGTATAAATCGTTATGCTGCTACTATGCATTATTATTGAGTGAATTAAACATAAATTTAAAAAATTGAAGAAATATAGTGGTTTTGGCTTTATTAGTATCAATATCATATGTATGGGCGTACTCAAATTAATTAATTAATCAATTGATTAATTAAAATTTTTTTAGGTTTCCTTTTCAGAGTTACTTTGTCGTATTGATACTTTATTGCAGTCCAAATTGTAAAGCGCAAAACCCTTTGTTCTCATGTGAAAATCGAAAAATTGGTTCATCATTTCTATATTACCTCAGATCGACACTAAAAGTATAATTGGAAATGGTGTTTTTTATGTTAAAAAGTCAGAAATTTTATTCAGAAATTTTTCACTGTTTTAACCAGGTATTTTTCGAGTAGCAAGATAAGAATAATTCAAAATAAATAAGTTCTGTGTAAAGTAAAATTTATTTAAATTAACAAAAATTATTAATTGTTAAAATGTTGAGCTTTACTTGCTTTCAGCTATGAAAAATTGAATAATCGACAAATTTTCTTTTATATTATTTTGAGAATAAAAAAAAACTACTCAAACTATGCCTAAAAATTTTTTCCATAATTTTTTATTTTAAATTAATTATTTTTATAAATTTTCTGAAATGAAAACAATAATTTAATAAAAAAAGAGATAATTGCCTGCAGATACGATAATAATTGACATCATTAATCCATTACTGTTGTTATTTTATATTTCAGAATCAAGACCAGTCAGTTGGGAAGAATGGTGGACGTATGATGGAATTTCCGGTGAGTTGAATAGTTAATAATTTAAATAAAAAGATAATTAAAAGTCAGTTAATCGATTGAATGAGTGACTGGAATAAAATGTAAATATAAAATAATTGAATTACTAAATAATGACTTTTAACTTTTTGTTATATTCAGGGCCGGCGTTTTGGGGTTTAATTAACCCAGAATGGTCACTTTGTAATAAAGGACGTAGACAATCTCCGGTAGATCTCGAACCTAAGAGACTACTTTTCGATCGCAATCTTCAACCGCTTCATTTAGACAAACACGCGATACGAGGAATTCTCGCAAATACTGGCCACGGAGTAGTTTTCTCCGTAGACAATGGTACACAACATCCCGTCAATATATCAGGCGGGCCGCTGAGCTATCGTTATCAGTTTCATGAAATTCACTTGCATTACGGGATGAGCGATCACCTGGGAAGCGAACATACTGTAGATGGCTATGCATTTCCCGCTGAGGTATACTTTAATGTCCATTACAATAACTCTTTATCTCTAATTAATATCACTATTGTTTCGATTCTATCCAAATTATATCATAATATATACATCGATTTAAATACATTTTACAAAAAATGTATTTTTTGATCAATGATTTGAATATTTTGCTGCTTGAACATAAAATTTTATCAATTCTATCACTTTAAAAATTTTGAATCTTTCGTTTATGTATCGATGATATTTTATCAATTATTTTCATGCTTTTATCACACTAATTGGCGACGAAAATGTACATCTTTAGGGCGAAAATATAAGACAATAGCAAGTGATTTTTGATTTACTCAATTTTATTTAAATAAATTGCAGGATTATTCGAAATGTATCGTTTCGCACCGAAAGCTATCGTTTTCTTTCGAGTAACTGATACCTCATAAAAGGGATAAGAAACATTTTTAATGTTTTTCGGTTGTAGTAGTCTTGCTTCTGTATTAATAACAAAGCCCCTATTGCTTTCCAGAATTTATTCATTTTCAGACCTTGCGTGAAAAACATTTTTTTGGGGATCGGAGTAATTATGTTTGAAAAATGTAATATTACCAGAAAATTTATTTCTTTAGAATTAAAATTTGTTTTTAAGAGTTTTAAAAATTCGAATTTTTTTCTACTGATAAAAAAAATAGCATAGTAAAATTGTTTCAACTAAATAAAAATTAATTTTAGTAAAATTTAAATTAATTATAGGTATTTTCACTATTTTGTAACACAGAAAAAAAAAGTTTACTTGAATCAAATAAATAATTTTGAAAAATTTCATCTTTTTGATTTAAGTAGAAAAATTCTAAAACTAAGAAATTTTTTCTTCGTTCAAGAATTTTTCTTCTTATTCAAATTAATTTTTTTTTCCGTTCATTACAATTAACATCTCAACATAGAAATTTTCCCTATGCAAAAACGGAAAAAACTCATTTTTTTCTCCATGCAGGAACACCTAACAGGCGTAATTATTGCACTCGCTTCTGCGTATACTAAATTCACATGAGTACTCGTGTAAATAACAGTACTTGCCTCACAGCTCGTGTATTATTCACACTCGTACTCATGTAAACGCGCCGTAAGCTATTAGCTTATGCAGCAGCTACATTCATACCGCCATCTAATCTATAATAATAATAATTACTATTATAAATGATAAATAAAAATGAAATTTCTGTAAAAATTCATTCAAGTTAAATCTCTAATTTGACTGCTCATTTTTTTATCTATCACAAAAAATTGGAAATAAGCGAGGCAATAAAATCCGAAAATTTTCAAAGTAAAACTAAATGTAATTTAAGAAGTAATTTTACACTATGAACGCAAGTTTTTCAACACTAAAAGTATTTTTATTTTCTTCTTTGCAATAATGTCTCATTTTATCCAGAATTCTGATAAATTTTATGGCATCTTATGTTCCTCGGGTTTCTCCAGTATAAATTTTCCGGAAGAAACTTTTCAAACGATAACTCTAATAAATTTAATTTACGGTAGAAAAGATGGCATTACTACGTTTCTACTTGAAATTTTATTTCCAGAAAACAAAACTACTTGAATGGACAATCTGTGGTTCTGATATTTACAAAAAATTTCTTGCTCCAATTATTTTTTATAGTTAAAAATTTTGCGTTATTGTGTAATAAAATTATAAAATAAACTAAGACTTGAGTTCATGTTTCTATTAAAAGTTGGGTCACTAATAAGGATGTCGTTAGATTTCCAATTTTAATAAATTATCGAAGTATTTGGCCAACCAAAATTGAACTGTTTACTAATTTAAGATCTTAGAAATAATTATAGCTATAGTTAGTTATATCTGAGAGCAATATTTGATTTCATTTTGCTATTGAACTTAAATCGTTAGATATACAACCACAACTAGGGCATATTTATTCGATATAACATAAATAGCCAAAAATTAATCTTCACAAATATTTTAAACTAGAATTAGTTGGCCTAATATAACGCTAATTAAAATTATACAATTTATCGATTATTGACAAATAATTGTATTTTTTTTTTTTTTTTTTTTTTTTCAATAAAAAAAGTCATCGAGTGTAATATTAAAGCTCGTATTCGAAATGTGTACTCCATTTATAAATGATATTTTTTTTTATATAAAAAAGTAATATCAAATAAAGACTCGAAGTTATAGTTCAAATAAAATAAATGCCGCGAATTCGGTGATATAGAAAAATGATGGATTTTGTTTCGCAAACATACATATTGTTCAATACCAATAAGTTCGTGGAATTTAATTTATTTCTACTTCACTTTCAATTTGTCTTCACAACGTGATATCACTTTTTTGTCATAAAAAATAAACGTTCGTAAACAAAATTCAGGTTGAGCTCATACGAAATAAAAATGATTTTTCAATTATTATTTAAACAAAAACGGTAATTTCTCTTAATTTCTTTTACATGTAAATTTAGCATTGATTTCAATCGGGCACACATACACGCATACTTGACATTGTATCGCACATTCTCAGAATAGTTTCCTCGGAGCTGAGAATGTCGACGTCTGATGAAATCTAGTTTGTAAAATCAGATTATCAATAATAACTTGATCATTTTAAGAGTATTCAATTTTATTGGTGAAGCAGAAAATTGTAAAAATAAATTAAATCAGAGCGGCGCTTAACAATACACTAAAAAATCAATAAAAATAAATGTAACGTCACTCCAATTTTAATTTTGCTTCACAAGTCTAAAATAAGTCGCTGATTAAATGGAGTTGCAATTGATCGACTAACATTTATATTATTTAACAATAACTTCCTTTATTCACATTTTATAATAAGGCACTGATGAAATTATTTTACAGATTCAAATATTTGGATTTAATTCTCAACTCTACAGCAATTTTTCCGATGCTCTCCATCGACCTCAAGGGATTGTTGCAGTTTCGTTGTTACTTCAGGTAAGAAGCTTCATTTACTTAAAAAATCAACCGGGAAAAGAGGCTTCTACAATGAAGATTTTATGTATTAATGATAGTAATAAAGTTTACTTAAAAAAAAAATAAAAATAATAAATCCTTAAATTTATTGTTAATAGTTTAAAAATATTTTACAACATTTTTAAATTTTTTCTTAAAAAAAAATCTAAAATCTTTTTTTTCACTTATCAAAAATTCTAAACGAAAATATCCTAGGTAAAATAGAATACAGCTACTTTGAAATAAAAATATTTTTTGAATCTTAAAGCAGTGTTTCGTTTTACCCAGGGTTCATATGTATTTTAAACTTTCAATTAATTCTATGAATATTTAAAATAATTTATTTTAGCTGGGAGACCTCTCAAATCCCGAGCTAAGACAGTTCACAGATAAATTGAACGAAATTAAATTTGGAGGTGAGTTATTATTCAAATTAACATTAAAAATGAACGGCTGAGGATGTTTGATCGATTTTTTTTAGATACTACTCTGTATGTATGTATATATAGCTACTTATATGTATATGTAATATGATATGGATGAATGCATATAAATTAGCAAGGAAAGTTTAAAGTATAACGTTATCGATCAATACAAAAATTACACAGGAGAGGTCACGGAAATTACTCGCTTCGCTGTACGAGATCTTTTACCGGACACGAATCACTACATGACGTACGAGGGCTCCATCACTATGCCAGCCTGTCATGAAACCACAACATGGATTATTCTCAATAAACCAATATATATTACTAAGCAGCAGGTGAGAATTACAATCAACTACTTTGTTATTATTCTTGCGGCATAAGCGATAAATTTCATTCATAAAACACTTTTTCGTTCAAAAATATTGATAATGAGGATCACATTTTTCAATACCATAAATTTTGAGGTAGAAATAATTTAACTTTAGTTAGATAAAGCATAGATTTTTAATTAATATTTAAACTTTACACCAATGTTAATTATTTACACAGAGTGAAGTTTAATTAAATTAAATTTTAATATTTTACAACCATCAAAGTTTTATATTTGATATTATTAAACTTATATACAACATAAAAATAAATAGCAAAAGGTTTCCTTTGTAACTTTGAAATGTAATTTATCAAATTAAATATAAATAATTTATTCAAGTTATTTAAATGGAAGTTTCCTAAATAATTCTTTTAAATTGTAATACGGAAGGAGGAAGAGGAGGGTGAAATGTAGATGCCAGAGAAATAATGAACTTTGTGAACTTAAATACGTTGAATCGTTATTCTACCTTTATTTGAAATAACGAATGGAAACAAATTTTCTATTGCCATGAGAAAAAGTACATTATTTACCTGAATAACTACAGTTTTTGACATCAAAGGTAAAAATACTCATGAACTCGTGATCAACGTAAATAATTTAACTATTTAAATATTTTACATTTCAGTATTTATATTATTACTAATAGAGATCTACAAATCTTGTTCAAACCGAATCACATTGAACAGTCAAATTTGATTTAATAGTTGAATCAAATATCAAGTAATTCGAAAGGTTTGAAGGTTCAAACTATTTGATTTTTTCGAATATTCAATACAAATTTCGAATCGAGTTTATACTGTAAAAAATTTCGGTGTGAAAATGGATCCGGAGCACTTGACACGGCGGTGTAGTGTAAAATAACGGTATAAAATTTTCTCGGTGTAAATTTTCCATCTATTACTTTATTCGATGTATTTTTGTTCAATGAGCTACAATTGATCATTGAAAATTTTTAAGTACTTAATTTTTATCCTGAATTAATAACTATATCAATATTATCTATATATAAAATAGTTTGTAGAACATTTTAATATTTTTATAATTATTTATCTCGATTATCTACATACTACTGTAAGTAAATTAACAATATACACGCTGAGAAGCTTATGGTAACGATTACCATCATTTATTTTTATTGATTACAACTCCCGATGATAAAGATAGCTTATATCTTTGAAAACGTCAATAATTAAGGAATAACATTGTATCTTATCCACTTATGATATTTTTATCTAAGATATAAGATATAAGCCCATCTCGATATTATAATACACTTATTGAGACCTTTTATTCGAGTACTCACATGAATTTTTTATATTTTTCTCCCCTTCGAACGTAAAGCGTTAACTTTAGAGCCCCGCTGCGCTTCACAAAGTTGCCGCTTTCTTCCTCTTTAATCTATCAAAATCAATATCTATCAAAATTTTTTACAGTGTATATTGCTGAATTTATTTATACAGGGTAAAATTTAAACGAAAAGTTTCACAATCATGTTAATTAACAGACAACTATACCTCGTACCCGTTTAGTTATTTTTATTTTTCTTCATTTCCTTCTATAAATATTTATTTTGCGCTGATGAAAACGAATGATATGGTTTTTTTTTTATTGAAGAAATACAGTAATATTGAATTGTTTGATTTCATTCAATCAAGATATTTGATTGACTAAAAGTCAATAGTATAAATGTAGAACATGAAAAGGTGAATTTGCGTTAAAATAAAATTCACAATAAAAATAAAAAAAAAAAAACTATGCCATCGAATACCATACTTACAGTTAGTAATATAAGTACGAGATTAATCTAGTAAAAATATTAATGCCACAGATATTTTTTATTTTTTTTTTTGAAACGACGTGGAAATAATTAAATTTTTGTAAAAGTGCTAGAGGGCCTTTTTAGAAAAAATGTAATTAGCTACTGAATTTTATATGTAAATATAGATGTTAATCAAATAAATTAGCATTAGTTTACTTAAAACTTTTATTTTTTACAAAACTGAAATTTTATCTCTCGAGTTCTAGCGCGAAATAAAAAAAAAATCGATGTTCAGCAAAAAAAGTAAATTTATTTTTAGTTTTGACTAATTTAAAATTCTCTGTGACTTTGAGGAATCGGCCATAGATGAAAAAATTTCAAAAATAACTTTGTTAAATCTCTCTAATATAGTAACAGTTTTACCATACTTATAACAGGTTTAAAGTCGAGAGAACTTATCTTTCTATCCTTTAATAATAGTTGAGTACGAAAATCTGCTGTCAATTTATAATAAGCGTCTCAAAATCTCATTGTACCAGAATAATATGATAATTTTCTTGAAATATTCTCAATGCATAAATGAACATTTATAATGTCAAACGTAAAATATGTGAGCTTGATGTAAATCCAACTAATCGTGCTGGATCGTGCTGAGCTTCAAATTAAGTGTCAATAAATTTATTTCTAATGATTGTTAAATACCAATCTAATTGTTTTCGCATCCCCTACAAAGTTATTAGGTTAAACAGTTGATTGGAAAATTTTCTTGCTTGGAAAACTATTTCGCTTAATTTAAAATAAAAAAATTCTTTAAAATGATTTCGGTAGATTTTTTTTTTAAATTAAAATAGTTTTTCTACAATACTGAAAAGGTTGCAATTAAATAGGGAATTGATTAATTCCAGTACGACATAATTATGAATCTTGCATAATTTAATTTTTCGTTCATAAATTTAAAATCTGTAAAGCAACATGTCTTAAAAACTTTAAAAATTCCGTACAAACATTTTTTATGAATCTTAGAATAAGGATTTTCCGTAAATTGTTTCATCAAAACCAAATTGCTTAATATAAATTTATAACTTGATGGAAGATTTGTACACAACTCGACGCAAATAGTTTTAGAAAATTTAATAGCAATCAACATTAAATTATATTCAAATCCGGTGGTAATAGACTTATTACGTTTGTCCTCGGTGTATCCTCCGACTAGTTGATAAAACTTTTAAATGACAGGCATCCATGAAGAAATTAGGTGAAATAATTTATGAGTATCAATCAGAATATGACATTTATTATACAGCCTAGTTAAATTTCATAAAACAATTTCTGCAAAACTATCATCGACTGAGCATAAATTTATATTAAACACTGTGAATATATTGACCTATATAAAAGTTTTCAAAGACCTGCGTCAAATTTCTGGAGCGATTCGCAGAAACTTTTTATCCGCGGATTTATCATAACGCCCAGTCGTAGCCCATAATTTACTTCCAGCTTACATATTGTAAAGTTATTTGAATTTTTCACGTTTATTATAAACATATTAATTTTTCATGCTATAGCGGGAAGTTGCAGAGATGACCTTCAGGGTCAACCGTTTTCCTAATTTTATTTTTTTTTATTTTTTGGGGAAATAGAATAATAACTTTACCTTTCACGAAGTTTAAACAGATATAAAATATTGCTAATAATTAATTACAATCACATTATACTCAAATATAAAAATTTGACTATCTGTCTCTATTAGATTATAATTAAAATTTTATTTCAGCTTATCGCTCTAAGAACTCTGATGCAAGGTGAGAAGCGACACTCAAAAGCACCATTGGGGAATAATTTCAGACCACCACAAGTACTGCACCATCGTCCTGTACGAACGAATATCGATTTTAGTGTGCAGGTAACGTAAAAATGATTTTATTCATTTTTACTAAAATTTTCTAATTTAAGACTAATGATTTTTTTCTTAAAATTTTAGGGGGTGAAAAATTGCCCGACTATGTATCGAGATATATATTACAAAGGTAAAAAAATTTTTATCAATCATTATATATTCACTTTTAATTTAATTTTCTGACGTTATAATTAAATACGTGGTTTACTGAAAGATTTACGACGTGAAATGGAAATTTTATAAAACTTCCAATGAAATTTTGAGAGAAATGTAGGTTAAAGTTCGATATTTAAGCAGATTCCAAAGATTTGAGCGAGTTGTTAATTGAAATTTTTTAAATTACGGAAATGAATGAAAAAATTAATTTTCTGTGTTTTTAAAAATTTTTGTAGATAAATATGAAAGTCCCAATAAATTTCTAATGAAGATATAACATTAAAAAAAAAAAAAAAAAAAGAAGTAAATTTTAAATAAAAATTCTCCAAGATTTTTCTACGAGTATTTATTCGAAAGTCTTTACGAAACATTTTTTAAGCATTAAAAATCTCTTAAACTTTTTAACTTATCGGAAATTATTATTTTTTAAACAGTTATTCGATTATAATATAAAAGTTCTACTTAGAACCATAATTACACCAAATATGTAACATAACTCCACCCGCTCATGTCTTCAATTACTCTAACTATCATAACTAGCTTAATTAATGAGTATTCTCTAATGAAATGTATTTATTTTCCAGCAAATAGTTGGGAACTATCCGACTAAATGAGATATTATTAAATGAAGTGCTGCTGTACATGCTTTTTCAAGAGTTATAAACTTTATTGTATAAAAAAATTCAACATATCAATGCGCGTAAAACCACGTGGCACGATTTCGTGCATATACTATAAATGAGTATGTCAACAAAATGAAGAAAAAAAATAAGATATTAATTGAAGGATAATTGCGCCAATATAACATCAAAAATGCTTTGTTGTAATACTTATTAGACCTCATTTGCCAATTATGTTTTGAGTGAACAAAATAAAATAAACACGATACAATAATCTAAATAGATGATTAGAACAGTAAAAGTAACGTAAAAAATATAAATATATGAAATATATATGGGCGTATATATACATATATAAGTAATTACATATAAATCCATCAACGCATGTATTTACTTATATAAATGTGCATATATAATATCTGAAAACGATGAAAGCTATAATTATTGTGGCCTGCGTGAATGTAACTATAATGTAACTATATGCAAAAACAGAATCATACACATGACATCTTATATATACATTTACATATACATATGAATTATACATATCACACATGCAAACATCCTGACACTCATACATTCATTATTTATATGCGCGTATCTATGTGTATGAATGATTATTGATTGCAGATTTATACTATATTCTTGTAATAAAAATGTGAAAAAAAAAAGAATTTTAAAAATGTTATTATACTGTCATCTTCCGAAACAAAATGATCTAACCAATTAAATTTATTAAGCGACAAATATAATTAAGCAAATTTGAAAATATTGTATTTTTTATCTTTATTAGACGATACTGTATTGATTTTTAAATATTCATTATTTATTTATTACTGTTATTAATGATATATTTTCACTTATATTTTTGTATTTATTTCATTTTTTATTATTATTATTTATTTGTTTGTATGTTTGACTATTTAAGCTGTTAGCAATATTAAATATTCTTTGAAGAAAATGAAAAATATTAATTTTGTTTATTTACACTTGAGTTAATGATAAAAAAAAAAAATAGTATCATTATTATTTTTTCAAAATAGTAATTTTTAAATTATACAATGAAATAAAAAGCATAAAATTATTTTTAAACTCACGAGCGGGTAAAAATTAGAGCTTCATTCAGAGCTTTCGATTGTTATTACATGAGATTCACTCTGAAACAACAACAGAGACAATTTTAAATTCAAATTTTAAGTATTTATGTTAAAACGACCTACTCACTAATTCCTGAACTTTTATTAAGATGAAATAATAGTCACCGCCCACAGCATAAAATGCGGGTTCTATTTTTTCACGATAAGTACTCTATTTAATTGATAAGATCGTGATCTTTTACGGCGGTCATAAATAGAGTTTAAAATGATCAATACACGTGCGTCAAACGTTTCGTATATATGAATGTAAGTTATATTTGTTATGCTCTTACAGAAATTAAAAATTTAATGTTTACGAAAATAGAAAAAATATTTTTAAGACATACGATAAAATTTTAAAATGCTAATTAGTAATTCTAGAAGACACTAATTTTGAGGCAAAATTTTTTTTTTATTTTAAAAAATTGTTATTGACGGTTTTGTTTTATTTCTTTTTAATCTTACGCTAATTTTATCAAAAATATTCAATTCAAAGCGATTGATAAACTTCAAATAAATTATTTTCGAACTTAGTAGATCGAAATTAGGAAATTCGACTTCATAAATTCTTAATTTATTTCTTCTTTCGACATTTAAAAATTTATTGTCTTTATTAATAGCTTCTAATCATTATTTATCAAATCTTAATTTATTTTTTTATTTATCTATCCGAATTACCTGCAAAAAATTAATCATCAAAAGTTTATCAAAGAATTTTTTAAAACAATTTTCGAAATGTGCGAAATAATATTTAAAGTTTTATTGACTGCCAGAAAATAATTAAAAAATTATGGATCTGAAAAAAAATATAAGTTTTCTAATTTTTGATCGCAAATCAAAAATTTAAAAAAATTACTCACTTTAAAATTTTAAAGCTTCAATTTTTCTTTCTAAAAATTATTTTTCATTATCACCAATGAAACCTTTTTTCTCTTATTTAATAAAGTTAATTACATTGAAGAACTTAAAATATATTTATCAACAATAATAGTAATTCGAAACCCAAATATTTACTTATAAAAATAACATTTACCTCAATATATATAATATATAATAAATAATAATAGTTTAAAATAACAATAATGACAGTAGATTAAATAACAAGGCAACTTTTAATTATTTATTTAACAAGGCAATATTAATTTTATTATCTGAAGTAATCTGATTAAATCCCTTTGTTCTGGAATAGTGACAGGGATGATTTGCGACAGAACAAACTCGGGGTGGTAATTCCGTGCCCTGTACATACGTCGAGAGCTTAGTAATCAATTACTCAGCCTATATACACTGTATACTCTAAACTATCGCCAGCAGCAACGTCTGATTAATAAATTCTTTATCACTTGATACCGTATACAGTCCAGTTGCTAATCTCTTCAATTACCGGGATTAATAATTACAATTACAGTTGCAATTTCATGATCATTTAAAAATTAATTTCTAGCTAAAATCCTTAAAAACAATTTAATAAAAATTCATTATTTAAAAATAAATGATTTTTTTTTTTTTTTAATAAAACTAATTTCGAAGAGAATTAAAAAATAATAGCAAGGATTAAAATAAAAAAAAAAAATAAAAAGTAATTTTTAACGGCGTTCCAGCGATAAAATAGCATCAAAAACGATTACGGTGTAAGTATTAAGTGCCTTTGACGTGTGAAAAAAGTTGACTGTTTGTGGATGCATAAAGGGCTGATGAGGGTAAAATGTACAATGGAACTTTGGCGTGTACAATCGTAGCAGTGTAACTATCCTAGTAGTGGTTTAGCAGTAGTAGTAGTAGTACGTATCAATATGCACGGAGACAAGCGGCTCGGCTCTGAGTATATAGATAGAGCTTTCATTGAACGAAGCAAAGCTCTGGAATTTGCCAGTGCTGCCACTGTAGCGGTACATCGCCATGAGAGGGGGTAGCGAGAAGTAAACGAACATAGAACATAGAACCCTGAAGACACGAGAGGAGAAGAGAGGGTAAATCACCAATCTGTGGTTGTATCTTCGCTGCGGCAAATCTGCGTATTGCACTGTCACGTTGAACTCGAGCAACAAATAAAATTATAATATATTCGTAGATTTGGTAGCAGTTGGCTCACTTATCATCTCATTAGTATATATATACATCCCTCTATATATATAAATACTATAATGTGAGATCTAAGTTCATAAAAGAGCACTCGACGACATGGAACACTGCACCCGGCCTGGATTAGGGTGTCAGTCGCGTCCTCCGATCAATCGGGCTTGTATGTTTCACTATCTACACACATTTAAAACTCACCAGTGAAAGTGTAAGTGGAATTTTTATAAATTATCATAATTAACATTTACATTTACATTTATATTAATATTTTAATTGAAGAATATATATTATAGTAATTTAGAGTTTTATGTACATTGTAAATTTTACATGCAGGTATTTTTATACGAGATTATGTTTCTCAACATCAGAGTGACCATCTACAGCCATAATTGATTAAACCTAAAAGTGAGTTTGTAAATATTAATTTTTTATTGTCATTTTAGAGTTATTATTTTTTATATTAAATTTGAAAGCATAAAATTTTAGTTATGGAAAAATTGATGTTAATTGAAGACAAGCTTGATGAAAGAGAGGAAAAAAATAAAATAATGATAGTGACATTTTAAAACTTAAACTAAAATGAGTTTAATTTAAAAGTTATGGACAATAAATACAATGAAGCTTTGTTAGAGCTATAAAGTAGACTATTATGTATTCAACACTTGTTGAAAGACAGGAAAAGAAGTTTTGCCTTTTGTCTATTCGTAGATGACTTTAAAAAAAAGCTCCGACAAAACTTCAACTTCCAGGAGACAAACTTTAGTTTTTGTTAATAAAAAAAAATTAAATATAATTATTTTAATTGAAAAAAAAAAATTTATTCAGGTTGGAGGTCTTGGATTAAACAAAATTTGAATAGCTTCCAGTAGAATGATTATGAAGTAATTGATAAAAGCTCGTATCGGTAATCGAGGTTAAGATATAAGGTATTAGGTATAAGGTATAATATAAAAGAGGAAACATGAGAGTTATAAAAAAGGTCGAGTGCAATGGTGGTGTCGAGTTGTAACATTAAAAAAAAATCGATATATAACCAATGGGTATTAATTCATTGGGTATGATTATGTACAAAAAATAAAGTTCCGCGCATCCGAAAGCTCGATCGCACGCTGCCACTGATATTGTGCTCATGATCAATGCACGGTATACAATATAACTCTTGAGAGGGATAGAGATAGTCGGTGGACCACTGCGCATTATGAATGAGGCACGTTGAAGGAGAAGAAGAACTAAACAGAAAAAAGAAAGAGAAAAATGAGAATGAGATGGAGAGGAAAAAAAGTGTTACGTCGAATAGTATAGTTTAGACATTTAAATTCGTGTCAACAAGCCTCTTGTAATGTCCTCCATGTACCACTTAATAGGACGTAGCACCCTTTTATATTATATATTATCCACGCTTCAATCACTTTCCTGTATTCTTATCTGTGGACATGCGCGTCTATCGGGCCAACGACCACGACACATTCCAACTGAGTCATCACATTTTGCCTTTCTTCAGATTCTATCAAATATTTATTGCCTAGAAACTCCGAATTCATTTATGCTTATTATACTTTTTTCGTGCTTCGAGTATCAACAATTCGCTTCATTTTGTTTGTTAATATTTTATTTCTTCCTTTTTTTTTTCTTTCGTTATTTTAGTCGGAAATTATATTTCTAATATTTAATATTCAACTCAGAAATTAATTTATTAATATTCATAATTAGACTAATTAGAAACCATCTGGGTAAGGTCATAAACGGAATACTTGAAATTGAGATAAATGGAGTACCTGAAAATATTTTATTTTTTTATTTATCATTTAGATTTTTTAATAAGTTTTCGGGAGCTAAAATTACTTTTACAAAGTTTCAAGGGTCATTTTTTTTTTCATAATTTTGATATTTCATTATTATAAATTTTAATTCTTTTAAATTCCTTAAAATTATTTATAAAATCCCTTTGAAATGTTTAATTTTAAATTGTAGTGTAAAGTTATATAAATTTTTTAAATTTTCTATTTATACATTTATTAAATAATTTTAATCACTTTTCATTAAAATAACACGAACAAAATAATAATTACAAAAAAAGATCATGATTACGATCAATTATTGACTCACTGAGCTATTTAGAATTGTTATTATTCAAAATCAATTAATCAACGGGTCAAACTTTAATACTATCTGAAGCCTACAATCGAGTAAATTAATTTGTAAGCACGATGATATTTGATATTTCCGACTGATTTGAACGTGTTAGTAACTCTGAAGGGTTTCCTTTCGATACTTAAAAAAAATTTCAACAATGCATGACTGCAAAGACAGTTCCAGAGCCAATAACCTTATTACGGCAAATAATACTATTATTATTAATGAACAATGATAATAAATCCTTACTCTTTAAAATAAATCGATAAATATCCGCAATAAATGATTTTGGCAGTATACTTATCACTTCAAACCAGCGAATTATCAAGTAATAGATCGTTGATTCAATTTTGAAGATTAGATTATTTTACTGCTTGTACTAAGTATTATTTTATAGTTTCATATTACTATTCGACGATATTATTATTGTATACATGTCTATTGGTTTGTGAAACTATTGGAACTTTCAAAGTTTAACCAACTTAATCGATTGAAGTATCTTTATAGTAAGATATGATATTGAGTTGATAATTTATCGCATTCATCTCATCACTGACTAATAATTTTAAAAATTATTTATAAAGTATATTTCATTGCATTTATATCACTTTGAAATGTAAGTAAAAATTGAAAAAAAAAATCTAAAGTCAAGTCTTTCTTTGAGGAATCATTTTTTTTTAATCGAATCTTCGATTTCTTTCAAAGCTCGAATAAAAACGGAGAAAATTGGCTCTTTTATATAGAAATTAATTAATGGAACATAAAATCTTCAATACTTCATACATTGGTTTTAATTAAATTTATATCGACAATTATAAAAAAAAAAAAGAATATTAATTTTTTAAAACTAATAATGATAAGAAATTTGTAACAAAAGTAAATTATTTCCAGAGAAAAAAAAACATTAATAGGTCAAGCTGTGAAGAAATATAATAAGTAGATTTATACGTGGAAAGCGGCGAATTGAAAAGATTTAATGGTATCATTGATATATCTGTTTTGTAGAATATATATTTTATAATATAAAAAAAAATGTTCTCTCTTGAATTTAATATCGTTCATCTATGTACACGATCTATAGTTTTTGTAATTTTTGTTATCAGAGCGTTTCTGATAAAACAAGAAAAATTTTATATTCCGTATGAAAATGAGCGCGAACAATTTTAAAAGTATAGATGACATTAAACTAATATTTTTTATAATTTACATAAATATAGATGGACTTGTTTTTGGTAAATTAAATATTATTAAAAATTAAAAAAAATCAATTGAGAGTACCAATTTTTTATGATAAAATTTATAAATCGAATGTTGATGCTTAAATTGAAAATAATCGGTTCGTTTAACATCAGATATGCTTTATATTTGCATGCTTACACATTTTATATGCTAGTTTAATATCCAAGATACTTTATTGAAGTAATATCACCGTAGAATTTTTCCTGCTTACATAATAAAATACGTCAAAAGTCTTTTGATGACTGGCATCTCTATTGTTGGGCCGAATTCCATAAATTTTTGTTATTTCTTCATACTCCATAATTAAATTCATATTACATTACTCGTAAAATCTTTTTTAAATATACCAGAACAATTTTTTAATACTCTTATTTTTTAAAATTATTTTTCACGTTTTAATACGCAAAGCACACCACTATTTAAATGTGACGTTAACCGGACATTCAAATCTTAAATCTTTACCAGTTGAGTACTCCATTGACATGTATATCCCGAAAGAATATTTATGATATTGAATTCCTTAAATATTAACAAAAAAAATTTTATTTTTAAAGTATTGTGCTTTCTATCATGTGGAAAAAGTCCAATAAATAATCTTGTTGTTGATATCAGTTAACTGAAGCTTCAATAAAGACATGATATTTCAAGGAAGATTCAATAAATTGACCTGATTCTTTCTAAATTATTTTTCAATCTATGGAGAATGAAATATTATTAAATATTTCTTTTTTTTTTTTTGCTTCTCTTTTTCTTGTAATAAATTTATAACGAAAAAAGCAAATAGCTTTGTATAAAAATGAGCAGCTTAGCATTAGATGTGTGTAGCAGAATATTTAAGCACTCAGTAAACTTAATTCTACTTTCTATGATGTCATTGACATATTTCCATGCAAAATGAATTTTGGAAAGAAGTTGACTTTTAAAATTTTCTCTAATTGGAAATTTATTGATATTTTAAAGCTTAAAGAGCTCAATAACTCACAAATGGGTATCAAATCGCTTAAGAATAGTGTGAAATTTAATCATTTTTCAGATTATTAAGGATAATGATTATAAAAAAAAATAAAATAGCAAAATATAATATTTTCATATAAAATAACTAATTTCATAGTGAATATTTGATAGCTTGATAAAAATAAAAGTTTTTCAATTATTTTGCGTTCTTTTTTTTTATTTTTCATGACCACTGAAAACATTTATTAAAAAAACTTTTCCATAAGTGAATCTACCTCTACATTTAAATGTATGTTTTGTTTTATCTCCAAGTCATAATAAGTAATGTAATTAGAGTAATTTTGTATAATTTATTACTTGCCGAAGGTACATCACAAGACAAATTAACTACTACGTGCATTATTGTTATGCGAATAAAAATAAATAGCGACGATATGAAAGAAGGAACATTTCAGATTGTTAAAAATTTAATTTTTACAATTAAAAAAATTATTCATCAGGAAATATTATCTATTTTATCACTGAAATTATCGATTAAAGAACTTTGAAAATTATACAAAACTTTTTCATCTCAAAGTTTATATTGCTTTCAAATTTATGGTTTTTTTTCAAGCTCTTAATACCTTGAAAAAAAATTTCAAGTTTAATGACGGAGCTTTTTTTCATCAAAGTTGAGTCAACTATATGAATATTTTATATAAAAATTAAATTACCAAGTCTATTTCTATCAACGGTATATTATTTTCATTACTCTTCAAAACTCTTAAAATAACATAGAACGTAATTGACTCGCTGATAAAATAACTAACTTAATTTAAAAGAAAAATCTTAAATTATTTTTAATCAAGCAGAAAAATTCTTGAACAAAGAAATTGTTCTACGTTCAAGTGAATTTAATTTTATTCAAGATTTTTTTTTGCTAAAAAAATTAATTAATTAATTCAAAAACATTTTTTATGATTTTACCAATCATTTTTCTCCAACAATAAGTTAAATTATCCTTATTTCTTCCAATAGAGCTTTTTACAATACAAATACTTAAGAAAAACTTTTCTCTTCTGCATTATACCATGGATACTTAAACTTTAGCAAGTCTTAACGGCATTATTGATTTCAGATTTGAAGACATGCTGAATCGAGAAGTATGAAATGAGGAAAAAGTTGAGAACAAACAATATGTCGAAGATTCTTGAATAATGAAGTCAATTCAGTGGAGGAAATAAAAAAATGAACTATTATATGCTTGACACCGATATGATGATTGCATTTATTAGTAAACGATGGAAAATGTCTCCAGAACTGCAAACACTATTAATAAGGGAATACGAAATAATCAAGTAAGTTAATTCATTAAAAAATAATAATTGAAAATTTTTTAACACCTCAAGCTATTATTGTAACTCCTTGTCGTTACATGCTGGTTACTTTTGTTCCAATTAACAATGTACATGCACTAATTGAATATTTTATTAAAGTTCACCTAGATTGTAATCTGTCACAATTTTTTTTTTTTTTATATTTATATCAATTCAGTATTTTTCTTTGTCAACGTGCGATCGTAAATCATTTTAATGCAATTTGTCATTTCACAACGTCCAGTCATGCATTTCACGTAATAGGGCTTATAACATTTATTTCTCTATTGTACACAATATAAAAATAGAAATAATACTTGCGCCCTGAATATTTTACAAAAAAAAAAATTTTAACAAATTTCTCACTAGTAATATCGTAATATGAATTAAAAAAAAATTTTTTTCAAGCTTAGATTAAAAATATTTTTTCCCACTTTGAGTTTATTAAAGATAATCATATTAAATGTCATAATTTAATAAATTAAGCTAGTAGATCGGAGCGATGAATTTCAGTCGTTACATTTTTTTTTCCTTTTGAAATAATTTTGTTTCATAATTGATAAAAGAACATTTTTATAAAAGTATATAAATTGATGATTAATTAAAACCTTTTGATGTATATAAATGTGTGGAAATTCTGAAACATGAATTTATTGATTTAAGTTAATCAAAAACACTTAGAGGTTTATTTTTGAAAAGAAAAATTTTTATTACACACTTTTAATTATATATTAGTAATTTAATTACTTTGTATTTATGTTGCAGATTTCAAAATTAAATTCATCAAAAATCATCACTGTTAAAAAGGAATTAATTGAACGATGCCTGATGAAATAGTAAAGTAATAAAAGTTTATAAATGGGAATCATAAAAAAGTACGAAAGAAAATGGAAGAACCGCTGTAAATGAAACGGTACAAAACAGTGTTATGTTAGAAACAGTAAAGCACCCTCTTCGAGGGCGTACAATTTTATCACTTTTGATAATAAACAGTACATACGTACTGTTGCTTCACGCAGCGGCATTTCCCGATTGGACGGACTGTCCGGTTGTTTGCAGTTGCAAATGGACATCAGGAAAAAAGTCTGCATTTTGTCAGAATGCCGGATTGAGTTCTCTGCCGGCGTCACTGGATCAAGAGATGCAGGTACTTGATTTGTCGGGTAACAATATACCAGAATTGCAAGATCAAATTTTCAAACGAAACGGGCTTGTTAATTTGCAAAAAGTATTTCTCCGGAATGCCGGAATCCACGAAATCCACGCGGATGCCTTCAAAGACATGGGAATACTAATCGAAGTAGACTTGTCCGACAATCATGTGGCGAGTTTAGAGGTAAATACCTTCAACGGGAATGAAAGACTTAGAGTGTTAATTCTAACAGGTAATCCGCTGGTGACTCTTGTAAGCCATCAGTTTCCGACACTCAAACACCTCAAGACTCTTGAGCTTCAAAGATGCGGGTTAACTAAAGTACACAGTCTCACATTTGCCAATTTGCCTAATTTAGAATCATTGAAACTCGATAATAACCAATTAACTTACTTAGATGCTACGACAATCTCGTCATTACCAAACTTGAAAACACTCACCCTGGAGGCCAACAAGTGGTCTTGTGACTGCCGATTGAAGAGCTTTCGTAACTGGCTGATACCTGACACACCCAAGAAAATTTACTCGGTACCGCAAATATGCAACGGACCATCAAGACTCGAGGGCCGTCGTTGGGAGGACGTAAAGCCCTCAGATTTCGCTTGTGCTCCGCAAGTAAAAGTCTACGCGAGCCCGATGCAAGAAGAAGTAAACGGCAACTTGAGTTTGTCTTGCCTGATTTCAGGGGATCCAGTGCCCGAATTTTGGTGGCAGCTTAACGGAGGGTTTCTAAATCTAAGTCGTAGCACAGAATCAACCCCCTATGCGCCATTAGTTTCATACATCGTGACTTTCACATCATCCGCAGAGTTTAATCACTACCGTGCTGACGGTAAACTTCCAGAGAGGTGGAACAATATAACTATTTACAATGCTAGTGATAGTGATGCCGGTGAATACACATGTCAGGCAAGAAATATTGCCGGTGCTGCTAAGGACACCATTAACATTGTGGTACCACGTGTTTTTACAGCACCAACTTTGTCACAAACAGACAATTGGCTGCTCTGGGTGACGCTCGCTGGTGGTGGAACCGCGGCATTGTTTGCCTCAATATCCGCTGTACTGATGGTCCTGTGTCTTTGTGGAGGATCCCGGAGGCGCACCAGACACGAAAAAGTAAAGCTTCAAGGCAGCACGAGTTTTGGTGACCAAGAAAAAAAACTTTTGGATTTATCAGTTACAACAACTGGTACCAGCGGATGCAATACTAATGAACGTATTAGTGGCCAGGGTAGTTTAGCAGATACATGTAGTCCTGGTGATTTGGAGCTTGCTGAGCGTGCTTCCATTTGCGATGCAACAACAGTTACTGTCGAGAGACTTAGACCCGATTGTGGTGGGACTAATTCAACGGGGTTACGTAATAATAATGTTACAGCGTGTTCAACAACGGGATTTCCTCCGCCGCCACCAGAATTCACCGGTGGTGTTTTACCCTCTGGTATATACGGAAATATATTTATTTCAGTAGCATTACCACAAGATGTTGAACGTTGTTATCCAGATTTACTTGATATTCCAGTTCATGCACCAACGATAACTGATAAAAGTAATTTTCCAACTCCTTTACCAGCAACGTCAATGATATCCAGTTTTGCAACCCTGCCTCGCAGACCACTACGCACTGATCTTGGGTCACAGTACGACAACATGGGGCCTCGTGTTACTGCCACTGGAAGCTCGACATTTTCATTAACTGATGATCTACGGCTTTCACCACCTCCTCCTCCGGTTATTAAACCACCGATTGAGTTTGTTTCCCTATGAAATGAATTATAAATTAATTTTAATTAATAATTTATTAATATTATAAATTAACTATAAAATAATGATAAAAATTATTTATAAGATAGCATTAAAGTATCTGATCTTGTATGTTTCGTCGTTTGTCTGTCTGTCCACTAGTCGTATGAAAAAAAAAAAAAAAAAAAAAAAAAAAATAATGGTTGAGTATCACTTTAGTGTACTACTGTCTGATTGTAAAAATGTTATGAGTGTTATTAATGTGCATTTGGAAATGATATGTTTATTATTATGATAATAGATGCTAATATATATATGATATATAAAATATAATTAATGTTACGATGATAAATTCATAATGTAAATACATATTTCACGGTATATAATACTTTCTTATTTCAACTATCATGTAAGTTATCATAAATAATTTATTAAGATATATTTAAAAATAATAATAACAATAATATTAAATAAAAATGAATAAAAGACAAAATATAAAACATAAAATATATGAATGATTTTAGATACCGGATCAATTACTTTTAAAAATCGTTTATCTAATGAAGAACAAGAGTTCTGTATCACTAGTATGTTAATTCCACCTGTGTATATATTTGTTACGTCATCTAACCCATAAATAATTATTATTAGTACTCAAACAATCCTGCGTGCCGCTAAGTACGTTTATTATAAATAAATAAATTAATTAATAATAATAATAATATCGTCAACATCGATATTTATTATAAACGCTTTGTCAATTAATAAAATGACTAAATTTAAATTATTATTACTATTATCAATGTTTTTTGTACATTTATTTACTCTCCACGCATTGAAGAATATTATTTTATTAACTTGAGGAAGAAATAAAAATAATTCATAAGTGTATTATTTATTTAACACTCGAGCTTCAGTTAGAACAGTACACATATAGATAAACTTTAAAATACATAGTTTTTTTTTTTTTTCATTTAATATACATTGCTATGAATAACAATAATAGTTTAACTTATAAAAATTGATTAAAATACATTGTCAATTTATATTTTTTCTGATCTGATGTAATTAAATTAGTTGCCAATTATTTTCAGCTTTGAAGTTTATTTGCGAAGAATTCTGAAGAATTGAAATTAATCAATGGAAGCTTTGGATTTAGTTTATTTTTATAAATTTATCTTCCATTGGGAAATCAAAATGCGTATTCTTTAAGGATATCCGATCAAGCATGATTCATTTCCCTCGTGATTTTCGATTCATCTTGAGAAGATTGTTGCTGCGGTTCTGAATCTGAAAAATCTAAAGCAATAACAAAAGATCAGATATCTGGAAATAATTTATTCATAAACATTACTTTGTGTGTCAATAAATTTATATAAACCTTGCAATTGAACTGGCAAAGCAATCCAGTTTTCATCTGTGTCACCCTCACTGCGGTACAATCTCAAATGTTTTTGTTCTGTTCTTGTTTCACGTCTTGGTTTAATGCCGGCCCATAGAACACCTTTTGTTAAAATGTCTATTGGTTTCCATGTTTTTTCATCGCTATCGAGACGTTCTGCAAAGTAAAAAAAAAAAAATATTTTTCATTATTAATTAGAAGTTTACAAAGTTTACAAAGTGACAATTCAGATTACTAAAAAAATTATTAATTAAAATAGATAAAATTACTTCTTGTAAAAATTATGATTTTTATTATATCTCAGAAGGATAATATATTTTTTATTAGATTCGTAGAATTTTTCTTCGCTAAGGAAACAAGTTTTATGATAAGAAATCCTTGAATCAAGACGTAAAGTTCTCTTTAAAATAATTTTTCTTGTATCAACATTAACATCAATTAATTTTTCATTTTAAAGTATTTTAAAAATATTTTAAATTCAAAAATAACCTACCTTGATAATCAAGATCCATTGAAACATCAGAATTGAAGTTATGAGATTGTTCTCGTGGATCAAGATTTAATTTGATAGGATTTACTTGACTCAAATTGATATAAGAGGAAGAGTGACCTGATCGGCCAACACGAGGATACTGTACCAAACCTGTAGGACCATCAGACCTAATAAGACTTGTTCCTCCCATCGTTCTTCCCACTCTTGGTTGTGCCAAAATACCTGCAGCTCTTCGTTCATTGAACTTTGTTATCATATTACTAATTCTTTCACCACCTAAAAAATAAATTAACGACTTCATTAAATTCAAAAGCTCAAAAATTATTTAATAAAATTAAAGTTTTAAATTCTGAAATAATAACTATGAGCTTTCCCATAAGTAGTGAGTATAATTTTAAAATATCATTTGTTACTTATTACGCCCACACAAAAACATTTTAGATAAATAAAAATAAGAATGACTCGGAATTAGAGAAGACTAATTAAGAGTTAGATGTCTGACATTAATAATTAAAGGCCGAGCACACTAATTTAATATATTACTCCAGTAATTATTAAAAGGATAATTTTTTTATCACTATAGAAATGTTAAGCTAATGACGAATGATTCAATTAAAAAATATAAATTATTAAAGTTATTACTTGTACCATGGAATTTTCTTGCTAAAGCCGAGTGTAGAAGATACGTTCGCGAAATACCTCTGATTTCTTCAGCTGCTAATATTCAAATTATTTTTATTTAATATTATTTAAAGGTCAAAAAGAATTTATTTATGGACACATAAGAAATTAAATAAGCGATTTTTTGATACTGATTTATCAAAGCATGATAATACACAAAACAAAGAAGCGACTACAATGTTATTTTGTTACATGCTAAAATTGTGGTTTTAGTTTATAAACCCACCCGGCTGACGGAAGTTATAATTAAAATTAAAATTCATCTCTTATGGTGATATTACACAAACCAGGACATTATTATCATTAATATTAAATAATGTCGCTACAAAGTAAAAATTTTGAAAAAGTAATAAATTAAGGATTTTTCAAAATAACGAAAATTCGCAATAATATATTATATTACTCGATCAATAGAGCTGAGGTAAAAAATGAAGTGATATTTTTTTTTTAACGATTTTCTTCGTAATTATAGTTAATAATTTCTAGCGAATTTTTAAAGACAAAAGTTAAATGTAACAGATATTTAAACTAATAGTTATAAAATTTATTTGTTTGTCTTAAATGAACTAATAGCGATGATATTCATACTTGATCAATCAAATAATTAATTGGATATTTGAGTTATTTAGTTTTTCGCGTATTTACTTGGCTTTGTAAGAGTTAAAGCTTATGTAATTGATCCTATAAGCTATAACATATACTCGTTAGTTAAATTTTGAAGTCGACACAACTTTATTATTTATCATAAGTAAATTAGTTATTCAAAATTATTGAAATATTCAAATATTTTCACCATATAAATTTTAAAAATAAAAATATTGAACTTTTTCTCATCCTATTTTTTTTTTTCGGGTAATTTTTGTAGGAAGAAATTAAATTTAGCCTTCTAACGAATTTTTTGACCTTAATGTGCAAAAAACTTCATTATAGTATCATTCACGAATTTATTATTATTTTTTAAAGAACATCAAAAAGAAAATTGCTTATTTCTTCATTCTATTTTCTGTGAAAAATTATTTGAAAAAAAAATTTAACATATCTGTTTCTTAATTTTGTATAGCTAAAAGTTGAATGAACTCTTTGACATAATTACCATGTTTTATGCGAAGTGCCAGAGTTATATTAATTAAAACTTTTGAATAGAACAACTGGAAATACAATTGCAATGTTTCGAAATAGAACAAAATGAGAGATCGAAAATATTATTTTTTATCGATTATTTCAGTGTTAAATTTGCTCAGAAATTGCTAAATTGATTAAAAAAATAAAAAATAAAAAAAGCATGTTAAAAAAAATCTCAAATTTCATTTTTTGACATATAATATGAAATTCATTCATTCATTTGTATGAATATGTTCATTTATATGACATCCATGCGGCAATTGGATTAAAATGGCCACTAAATAGTTAAGGTTTAAAATTAAACAACATGTTACTAATTATAATATTCAAAAACACCGAGCAATCAATCGGATGAATATCTAGATAGGAAGTAATTAATCATCGGTCATAAAATAGCACAGCAGGCAATTAAATGTTAGCTAATTATACTATCGGCAATTGTGATGTTTGTATAAATTATGCAAGCAATTAATACCACTGCTGTAAAACATTTTCGGCAATTGTAAAATTTTTTTCTAAAATATAAAAAAATATTTCTGTGCTTCTATTTTGAAAGTCGAAATTAATTTTTTATATACTTCTTACTTTTAATCTACCCCCGTGTTATCCAATCATTTATTTCAATCCAAAAAAATTGATTCTATAAAATTTTATTCGAAAAATCAAATAACTAAAAATTAAAGTGTAAAATTTTTATTAATTTAAGAACAAATCATATTTTTTTCAGTGTAGAAAACTCAAAAAATTTTCACCACAAATGAAAAACAAAATTGTTTTAACAAATTAATTTGGCATTTTGTTTTAATGGAGCCCGATTAAAATTGTACATTTATCACTTAAATAAAAGTACTATTTGCAAATAAAAAAAAATTATTTTACAACACTTACTGACAACTGATGATGTATAAACTATTGAGAATAACACAATTAAAATAGAGTGAGTCTTCATTTCAAATTTATAAATTTACAAGGGTAACTATTAATATATTTAGAAATGAAATTTAAAATATAAGACAGTAGCTTAGAAAAACTTATTTGATTCACTGTATAACTTTAATCAGTAGTGATGACCGTGATACTGGATACCAAAAGCTTACCGCCAACTGATTTTATACCTGGGAAGGATGCTGAAGATTGCGCACCCTCCTTTAGCCATCTCTCTTTTCTAATTTTCCCCTTTCTCTTGTGTTTTTATTTCTATTTTCTGTACACAGGATATAGCATATTTTATCTACTTTTCACTCTAATAAAATCATATATTTTTATGGATGTATACCTATTGATATTTTAATGCTTCACTTGATTAAATAAAAAAACTTGAATATGAAGATTCGATCCAGTCTTCATAAAATTAGTATCTTCAATTTTCGAACTTATTACTTATATATTTTCATACTAAACGTCACTAAATTTATTTTTTTATAAATTGATATTTCATCAGATTTTTCTAAAATCAAGAAAAATTTTTTATTAAGGTAGAATTGAAGAATTTGTTGATGATAAAAACCATAATGGTGAAAATTTTTTATTTAAATTTATCATATTTTATTATTTTTAGAACCGATCAAAGTAAATTACACACCAGTAAAATTTTAATAAACAATAAATGAATAAAATTTTTAATAAACAATGAAGATTAATTGTTAAACTTTCATTAGATAAATTAAATTTTCTTCTTCATAGTAAAAATTTATTAAAAATAAATGGAGAATTTTCAAAGTCGATTTCTTAAACTGAAAAAAAATTTCTAATGAAAAAAATGAGCAATTTCGTAATCAGAAATTAATTTGTTAAAATTTTTTAACAATTTTGTTTCTTAGTTAAAAAAATCAAAATTTTTCTCACAATAACTCGCTTGTTGGAAAAAAATTTTTTAGATTTAGGAAAAAACAGTTTTAGATAAAAATTCGCAAGTTGTCTGTCTACAATTGATTTTTTCTAAATCAAAAAAAAATTTTTTTAACAAGAAAATTACTGTGAGAAAAATTACGATTTCTTCAGCTAAGAATTGAAATTGTTAAAAATTCTTGATTTGAAAAAAAAAAAAACGATTAATTTATTCTGAAATTGAAATATTCTTTATAAAAAATATTTAATTACTATGTAGACATAAACATGTATGATCAATCCAAGCCAATTACACGAATGGTTTATGTGATTAGAACTTTTGAACTACGTGTCATATTCATAAACTAATTAATTATATAAATAAGCACTAATATTTTGTAATTCTATGAATTAAGTCATTGCAATAAATTATAAACGTGAATTTTGGCATGTAAGTTTAATTGTAAAAAAAAATTTACTTCGTAGCGTATTATCGTCAAGATAATAAAAATTCGTTCATTGTTTCATTTTCCACTCGATTTTTGTTTGCAAAAAAAAAAATAATTTAATAATGTAAAATGTAGTAAAATAAAAAAATTGACTCTTGGAGAAATAATTAAAGTATTGTAATTAGAGATTGAATATGCCAAAAAAAAGTAAATCAATTAGTTCATTATACAATCACGTGGTTTTACAATATTCAATCAAAAGTTGAAGATAAATTTATAATTCACTATCAAATATCTCTATTTTAGTTATATTTGCACGCCTATCGTAATTACTCAAACAAAGTTACGTACATCCCATAATATAAATACAAGCTCCTGTCAGAACTTTCAATATTGCTTTTAGAATAACAACTCACTAAAATTATGTTTTATTATCTGAAAAAATATTGCTTTTTCGACTGTTTATTTGATTTAAGGTAATAGAAAATGAAAATGAAGTTATCGCGAAGTTAAACTGCCGGGTGAAAGTTAGTCGTGAGAATTTTAGTGGTGAAAATATTGATGGTGATAAAAACATATATATTTATTAATTTATTATTTAATTAACTCAAATGAGTTATTGAAAAAAGCAAAAGTTTAGTCTCAATAAAATTTCACTGACCGAAATCGATGAAACCCTTGCGTCTACGGTGACACAACATAATTTCTGGTGACAGAAGAATAATTTTTCCTAGAAAAAAGAAAAATTATGTCTATTATTTCATAATTAATTCCTTTTTAATATCAAAGGATCAAATTATTTTCTGTTGATATTTTTTTCGAAAGAATTTAAACTTTTTACACACAAAAAAATTATCATGATAATAATTTGTAATTTTTAAAAGACTTTTATTTATCAAGAAAAATAATTAATGACAATGCAACTCAGTAACTACTGCAAGACTCTTGATAGATTTTAAAAATAACATTCATTAATTCTGTGAAGCTATAGAGTGAAAGGGACGTTATTATCACGTTACGCAGCTTAATTTAACTGAATTGATGTAATTTGCATACATCTTTAACGCCTAAAGACTGTTTATTTGAATATAAAATACATGTAAAACACAAATAAGCCCTATAAAAAAAAAAAAAAAAAAAATCAACCATCTACTAAAATCTCATTACAACACTATTTTTTTTTAACTATAATTTATGTGCAATAAATACTAGACGGACATTATTTCTTCGATGACACAACTATTTTTTTAATATTACATCTAGAGTTAAAAAAATTACACTAACATCTAAGTACGTAAGCTTAATAGGTTCAATTTTTTATTAATTTACTTATTTATACTTATTGCAGTTTAACTTATCCAAAAACCAGTAAGTTTTCATATAAAACTATAAAAAAATTGAGATTCATTCACAACGTTTAAATTTTATTATAACTTCTCAGCACTTTGAACGAGATCATAAGTAGAAAAATATTATATATTCTTAAATTATTTATTTAGTTCAAGTATAAAGTATTTTTTTTTTTTTAAATGAACAATAAATATTTATAAATACTCAAAAAAAAAAAAAACGAAATCAATATGACTAATAAAAGAACAGGTGGGACAATATTTCTTCCCAGTAATCAATCATGTAAATTTTGGTCCACTGATAAAAGATGCAAAAATTGAAAAATTATAGATCATAAAATATATCTTAAAAAATCATTTACCTATTATTAATTTAAAGTTTCTATGAGATAACTCAGAATTAAAAAATTCTGTAATACTCGAATAAATATTTGATGAAACAAAAAATTAATCCACCCTCAAAACAACTAATAACTTATTTAGAATAAATGAGTCATTGGAATCTCCCCTTGCACAATTATGATTTAAATGTTGCGGAGTACACCAGTTTTGGAGTTTCTAATTATTTCGATGAAATAAATCATCTCATACTACGCAAGTGAAATATGACATTTATATAATTTCATTTTGTTGTAATAATCCAATTAAAAGATACTCGAACAGTTGATCATTTATTATTAACAAATGATAAAAAAAACCTTTTGTATTTTATCATTTTTTTGTTTTATAAATGAAATTCTTCGTAGATAATTTTATCACAATTATATAAAATTATAAAATAAGATGACATTGATGAAAATAAATATTTTACAATACATTTAAAATAACTCACAAGACAATGAATTTAAATTTAAATTGAGAAAACTTACTCGAGCATTTCGTCCCAACCGTAATTAGATAATTTCAGTTTCGATTTATCAAATAAGACCTTACATAATTTATATTTATAAAATCTTATAAATAAATGAAGTAACAAAATAAAAGGCGACAAAATTTTTAGATAATTATTTATTTAATTCGACAACCCGTTAGTTTTTGGAGACATTAAATTTTTAACTAAGTTGTTGTACAAATCAGCGTTGATTTTGATTAATCGTTTGTTCTCAGCAATAGATTCCATCAATTTAATCTTAGCGTCATCATCCCTATCGACAGATCTATTACTCTTTAAGTAACACTCAGGATTCAGAAGTTCAGACCCAGAAACTTGAGTTAAAATTTCTAAAACGCTGTCACCCTTATGACTGCCAGTCGTATTTTGGAACGGACGTACAAGTATTCTAGGTTTCAATTTATCAACATGATAATTAGGATACGCTGGAGTCAGCATCGCAGTAACGACTGGTCCCTTCAAAGTAAAAGTCCTCGTGATTTGTTGGCTCGGTATATCCCACAGATTGACATTTCCATCAGCACTTGCAGAAACAAGTGTAATACAATTAGCAGAAACCGATAATTTTGTTACACTTCCAGTGTGTCCTTTGAACACAATGCCGTTTTTCTGCTCCGACACATGGTACTCTAAATTCCTAGGTGGGTTGCGCATTTCAAACTGCCGAATATTTCCATCCACGCATCCAACAAATAAATTACACTCAATTATATCCATGCAAACTGAAGTGAGTGGAGTGTCAAAAATAAGAGTTAGCAGCAGAGTTCCAACACAGGTGTCGTAAATTCTTGCCGTCCTGTCTAAAGAAACTGTTACGAGACGTGCTCGCTGTCCAAAATTTCCCAGATAAAGGTCCTTTACTGGACCCGTATGATGTGTGAATTTGTGAATATGAGTAGCATGTTTTTTGTCATTCATCACACTCGTCAGTCCCCACAGGAACACCAGGCTGTCTTCACCGCCACTGCAGAAACGCGAGCTGTCGGAGCTAAAAGTTAAACAAGTTACTGCTTGGTAATGACTCGAAAATGTTCTCAGTAATTTTCCAGTTGACGTTTGCCAAACGTGTATATTTTCGTTGGTCGCTGCGACGACATAGTGTCCGTTTGGAGCACAGGCCAGCGCTGAAACTTTACCTGGTGTCGATGATGACAGACTGGAAACAGGAATCTGGCTGTTCAATGCCCAAAAATACAAACGTGATTTTTCGACGTCTGCTGCTAGCATATAACTCTCGCCGAGAATATCAACGCAATGATGTTTTATCACAGCAGGATTCCTGTATGTCATCAACAGCGAACCGGTTGTCGGGTCCCATACTGATGCGCTCCATATATCACCAGAATTGTCACTTGTCAGTAATACTTCTCTAGATGTTCGGATCATGTTTTATAATTTTATGGATATATAGCTGTAATAAATTTATGCGGATAAATATTTATTTGAAATCTTAGGTTATGGTTGGTGCAATCCACGTGCAATTGACTTACCTTAAATTATATATATATTTGCGTATAGCAAAATTTACTTCCGGTCATTTATAAATTTAATTATTGTAAAAATAAATTTTTACAAAAATAAAAAATTGATTTATTATTTAATATGCAAATTAATGTTGATTTAATTGATGATTTGTTTATCAACAAGTAAACAGTTTGGTATTTGTGAGCATGCGTGAAATAAAGGCGCACAATTGTAAATGTGAAGTTAGCTGACAGACAATTAAAAATTTTAAGAATCGATAATTTTTAGAAAATATCGATTACTGCAGCTGATAATACTGAAGTTAGCGGTCAGCTGTCAATTTTAAAAATTTTTTTAACAAATTAATTACAATAAAAAAATACTTCTAAAATTTTTACTTCTCATTTTTATTAATTTTCACATGTGAAACTTTTTAATTAATTTTTCACTATTTGAATAAACGGCGGCAAAACTAGTTCGAGAAGCGGCTGTCAAGGTGGCGTGTTAAATCTTCAAACCGCCAACATGGCGAATGCAAGCTCATATTTTTTAATGGCGGATGATAGTTGAGTATGTGTAAAGTGATATAAGTTGACTAAAAATTTTAATTTGTTGATCTTAAAATAATGGTATAATTGTGTTACTACAACGTAAGAATCTATTTTGTTTACATATTATATTTATAACCGCTAAAAAAACATAATACTATATTATTTGACACAAATAATCGGAGTACTTAAGAAATTTCTAGCGTCAGTTATCCAATGGACGCACTAGCGTCACTCGATACTCAATTAAAACCGCACTTTTGTTGCCAAGTAATCTTCTTAAACTAATTTTAAATACTTCCTACTCTCATTATATTTAATTATTCACTCCTAATTTTTTTTCAGCGATTTTAATATTGCATTAAATAATTTTGTAAAATTTTCGCTGTTCACTCATGAGTACCGGTACGAGTGCATAAAATTCTTCGAATTATTACAGACTTTATTTTTCATATGTTTTTCAATATGAAATTTCAAATATCATTAATATAATAATTTATGTAACCATATTTTTAATTTTTTCAATTATTAATGTATAGAAACATTAATGAGTAAGTCATTCAACTTAACCCCACCCTTTTTGATTTAATGAATGATTTTATTGAAATAAATATTAATTACTTAGCATTCTTAACTCAAAATAAAATTAGTATTTATTTAATAACACTCAAGTTGACAGATATTAAAATTTTTTTTGGAATTTTATATCAATTAAATTATTAAAAAAAAATTTAATTAAAAAGTTTCACATGTGAAAATTAATAAAAATTTTTAGAAGCATTTTTTTATTGTAGTTAATTTGTTAAAAAAATTTTTTAAATTGATAGCTGACCGCTAACTTCAGCATTATTTTATTTGTTGAATTGATTGACTTTATACAATTCAACAATATTCTACAGTTGATGTTTAGAAATACTCTGACTTAACAATTGAACTCAACAAGTTGAGGAATAATTTTTTTTTAGTGAAATGTTAAATGTAAATCTTATTAATGATTAACTAATCTTATCAAATGAAATATATTTCAATTTCTAGTCAACTGCGGAGCAATCTGTAAAAACATAGTTTACCATGGCATTACCTGCCAATTACAAGCAAGTAGCTCTGTCTACACCCCCTATGGTCACCCCGAACCGTAAGTATTCGATTAAATTTTTATTTTCATTGCTTCACTATTTGTACCCTAAACTTTGTTTATTTTTGCAGAACGTTTGAGAGCTTCTGGAGGGGGTGGCGTTGGATCTGGTTCAAATGTAAGCACTGTGTCACAAAAACTCAGTCAATTTTTATTTACATGCTTATAATTGTTTTACGTACTTACAGAAAGATTCATCAAGTCCTTTTATTCAAACTCCACATGGACATCCGGGGTTCACTCCACAGAAAGTTGGAAAAAATACTCCAGTAAGTTTTATTATTTTGAATTGATGGTTTTTTAATAATTAAAATTTTAATTTGTGTATTATGAATTATAGGCTGATTCGCGCTTACCAAAACCACCGAAACCACCAGAGAAACCGCTGATGCCATACATGAGGTACAGCCGAAAAGTATGGGACCAAGTAAAAGCACAAAACCCTGAATTGAAATTGTGGGAAATTGGAAAAATAATTGGACAGATGTGGAGAGATTTGCCAGAAGAAGAGAAGACAGAATTTATAGAAGAATATGAAACTGAAAAAGTAAGTACACTGCAAAAAAAAAAATTTTTGAGCCAAAAAAATTTCTTGCTCCAAAATAACTTTTGTTTTCTTGAATATTAAATTGATATTTCTTTTATAGGTCGAGTATGAAAAAAGTTTGAAAACGTATCATAATTCTCCTGCATACTTAGCGTATATTGCTGCTAAAAATCGTGGGAAATCCGGTAAGTTAATAAATTTATTGTTAATACTAATAACCAAAGTTTGATTTATTTATTTATTTTTTAAATCTACTTGTTTAGTGAATTTGATTATTCGTTTGAAAATGGTTGTTAGTGTTTAAATTAGATTGTAATGTTATGGACTTGTATTTTTTATATCAGCATTATGTGTAGCACAACAAAGCAGTGATGATCGTGAGACTCATGAACGTTCCTCCAGTGGTGGTAAAGGTCAAGCAGCACAGGACAGACGAATAGATATTCTTCCCGCCGAAGATGAAGACGGTATTTTATTATAATTGATTATATTTATACTGTTTAGCACAAAGAGCGTTAATTAAAATAAGTTGTTTTGATATTTTAAGATCAAGATGATGGTTATTCTGTAAAACACGTTGCTTATTCACGTTACACTCGCAATCATCGTTTGATAAATGAAATATTTAGTGACACTGTTGTTCCTGACGTTCGTTCTGTCGTAACAACTCAACGGATGCAAGTACTGAGACGTCAAGTTCAATCGCTTACTATGCATCAGGTAAAGTGATGAATTTTATTTTTGTTATGATTAATGGAGTATGACTATGTTGCTAAAATTTCGTTTGTTTTTGTAGAAAAAATTAGAAGCTGAGTTACAACAGATAGAAGAAAAATTTGACGCTAAGAAACGTAAATTCATTGAAACAAGCGAAATATTTCAAGAAGAATTGAAAAAGGTTTATATTCTATCCGTCGTAAAATTGCTATTTAATTAAAAAATTAATTTTTGATTCTTTAATTATTTTTTAGCATTGCAAACCAGCAGTTGATGAGGACACATTTAACAAGATGGTAGAACGGCAATACGAGATATTACGCCGTGAAAGAATCAGAGGCAATGATGAAACTCGTTCTGATGGACCAGCATCTAGTGACTCAACACCCACCTCTACTCCTACACCAACACCAGCAACCATGAATGAAGATAATGCTACGGAGGTAAATTAATAAATTTATCACATGTACTATTTAAGCCATTACACAATTAAAATCTTATTTATTTTATTTTATTCCATTCAGCCGGAGAATGACAGTGCTGAGAAAAAATTCCAGGAATCCGAGAAAGTGATGGATATAAAAAAAGGCAGTCCATCTCCTCCGTTTATGGAAGGAAAATTAGACTCTCCTGTGCAAGCGAATGCCAATCCTGTAACTCCAGGCAATTCAATGAATTATCCAGGACCTGTTAGTCCAGCTCATCATCAACCACTTTCACAGCAACAACAACATCAACAGCCACCCACTTTGATTCCGCAACAACCACAATCACAACAAATACCACAACAGTCTCAAGTGTCACAACCGCCTCATCTTGCACCTCAACATCCGACAATTATTCCGCCCCAACATCAACAACAACAACCACAACCGCAGCCACCGCAGCAGCCACAACAACAACAACAACAACCAACACCACCACCACCACCACCACCAGCCGCAGCTGCAGCTTCTCAGCATCAACAGCCGCAACCTCCGAACCACTCTCAGCCTCCTTCTCTACAGCCTCAAGCACCGGCTCCACAGCATCAACAACCACCGGCGGCTCAACACCAGCCACTTCAACCTGCTTTGCAACATCAAGCGCCTCCACCGTCACCACACCAACACTCTCCTCCAGCTCCTCCTCATCAGCAGCCGCCAGCTTTACACCATCTTCCTACACCTCAACATCAAGGAATGTCTCCACAGCATCAAGCTCCGTCTGCTCAACATCAAGGCCCACCTTCTCAACATCAAGGACCTCCTCCTTTACAACATCAAGGACCTCCTTCTTCTCAACATCAAGGACCTCCGTCTCAACACCAAGGTCCTCTGTCTCAGCATCAAGGACCCCAACCTCAGCATCAAGGACCTCCATCTCAACATCCAGGGCCTAATTCTCAACACCAAGGACCTCCACCTCAACATCAAGGGCCTCCTCAACATCAGAGTTTGGCTTCTCAACATCAAGGACCTAATCCGAATGCTCAACACCAAGGGCCACCGTCGCAGCATCAAGGACCACCGTCGCAGCATCAAGGACCACCTTCGCAACATCAAGGTCCGCCCTCGCAACACCAACAACCTATGCCCCATCAACCTCCACCTATGCAGCATCAACAATCACCACCGCCACCTCAACATCAACAACAACCGGCTCCCCATCATCAGCCACCACCACCGCAAGCACCTCCACATCAGCAACAATCTCAACTTCCCGCTGCTTCAACACCAGGAATGCCAAACCCACCATCAACACCACCATCTTCGTCTCCAGTTCCACCTTTGCAACATAATCCTCATCAGCCACCAAATATGATGCCTAATCATTCAATGCCATCACAAGTAATGACTCCTCAGGGCCCGGGTAATCCTCATGGTCCTCCTCCCATGATTCCGCCTGGACAGGGTTACTCTCAACAATATCAACCACCTAGTGGGCAACCACAAGCACAAAATGTTCCGCTTGCACCAAGACCACCGCATCCATCGTACGGTTACGGCCAACAACCCTACCACCAACCTTACCCGCAGTATACTCATTCTTACTACCATCAACCATACTCTCAATATTCTCCGCATCCGATGGGAAGACCTCATCCCCATGGACCTCATAGTCCACACAGCCCTCACAGCCCTTATCATCCACAGTCACCTCATACTGTCGGAGATACTAATCCAAGTGGTAATGCTGTAGCTGGACCGGGTGCTGGCCCCAATGCTGAAGGAGGCAATTCTTCATACTCACCTGCTCCTAATCATGGTGAACCGGAACGACAAGGTCCACCGGATAATCAAGGTGATGGACAAGGAGATGCTAAATAAGCATCTACATAATAATAACTTATCATATTAATAATAATAATAATAATAATAATAATAATAATAATATAATAATTTTTAAGTGTAAAAATAATAATTTGATAATTGTTAGTTGACATTTTTTTTTTTTTTTTTTTTTTTGACAAATGTACTTTTTACTGTTTCTGATTTATTAAATTCGATACTATCTTATATAAAAAAAAAAATAGCTTTTAAACAAACATCATTATTACGGGCTTTGAAAATGCAAATATATTGTTTTTATCCACATTAAAAATTTAGTGTAATTTAAATGCAATTGATAAATTTATTCTGTATTTCTAGGAGGTAAAATATCTATATAAAGTAAAAAAAGTTGTATGATATAAAGTTGATGATTTCATTTATACAAATAAAAAATTACAACCAATATTTAATGGCAATAATTAATGACAAGGTTGCCAAATTTTTCACATTAATCTTGACATAAATTAGTGTATAAATAAGACCTTAATTTTCTTTTTTTTTTTTATTACTTGACGGGTTTCATCTGCCACAAGCCATCGTTTAGATAATGACAATTTTCTACACCAACGCCTTTGTTTATTTTCGCTCTGAAACGAATTTCAAAATTTAATTGCTTGTATAATAACTAGTAGTTCAAAGTTAGTGATACTTACATGTCTTCAGTTGATAGTGTAGTCACACCTACGGCCAAAGCATGTTGCTTTCCTTCCGCCATAACAGCCTTGATTTATTCATTAAGAAAAATAGTATTTTATTAAATAAAAAATATTATGTTTTATAAAAGTTATCAGATAAAAAAGGATACAACAACAGTTCCCTTTGACACTTGAGTCATTTTTGCTCCCTTTGATGTCAGACCAGGACACATAATATTAGCTCCACTGAGAACAAATTTTATTGCGCCTTTGTCAACTTGCTCTACTGGCAAGAAAAATGGATCTAGATTTCAAAAAATATTATTTACAAATTATAAATAAAACAATTTTTTTAAATGAAGGTAAAGTACCTAATATAATACTGAAGTTAGCGGTCAGCTGTCAATTAAAAAAATTTTTTTAACAAATTAATTACAATAAAAATTTTCACTTGTAATTTTTATTAATTTTCACATGTGAAACTTTTTAATTAATTTTTTTTTAATAATTTAATTGCTATAAAATTCTAAAAAAATTTTTAATATCTGTCAACTTCAGTGTTATTTGCCCAATACTTATTTTTGGAGTATAATTTAAAATACTTGCATTTGTGAAGAAGTTTTAAGGTAGGCATCCACGGTCCTTCTCGTTGTCGAAAAAATAACAGTTCCCCAGAACCATTTACCATAATTTCAATATGATCGTGACTAAAAAAATAAAAACAAAAATTTAATAACACCATTAGCATAACAATTGATAACTGATAAAAAAAATTACGTGTTACCATTTGACGAGCCGGAAAGAATCTTTTTTTGGGATTATTTGATCAATATGACTTTCAAGATGCGGATATAATTCTAATAATTTAGACCGGATACTTTTCTGGACCGAAGATTTCAATTGTTGGACTCCAGAAACACTATCTTTCTCATCAAATCTGTAAACAATAGTTATGATGGGTTATACATTTACATATTATGTCATTAAAGTTAGCCGAAGTTCTAAATTTTTTAATTTTTTTGTGAATAATTAAACTAAAACAAAAAAATATTTTTAAAAAATTGGACTTGCAGTTTTTGAAGTTTTTGACACGTGCAATTTTTTTTAATTTTTTTGTAATAATATTTTCAATAAAAAAAAAATTCTAAAAATTTTTAGATGTCGGCTAACTTTATTTTCATTAACATATTCCATAACTCTATTTTAATAAATGTAAGTACAACAAATAAACAATAATTAATAATATTAATTACTCTCACTTTTTAAACATATTATATTATTTATTCTTCCACCTTCTTTATAAATTCAATAAATTTATAAATTTAAACTACACGTATACAGCAAATAAACAAAAATAATAAACCACATAAATTTATTATTTCAAAGGTGGCGCCACTGTCAACATGTCAGTCTTTTTAAAAAGTTGGTACATTTTAAACGCGAGTTACGCAGACACCAGAAAGTAAAGTACGCAAAAAACAATTCCTGCGTAAGAATAAATAAACATTCTTATAAACTCCAGTTGTTTCGATTTTCGTAAATTAAAATTAATAAAATTTTACAGTCAAACAGGAAGATAAATTAAAAAAAAAAATTCTTTGCTGAAATAATTAATAATTTTTCTTGAGTGATAAAAAAAATAATTAAAAAAATGACGAAATTACTTTCTAAAAAAAAAAAATAATGAGAGGTGTATCTAGTTGCATTAACATTATCTTAGGTCAGTCTACAAGTACATAAAGTACATTTGGTATAGTATAACGCATTCATAGATATAGCTTTTATATATGTAATACGTATTTTGTAAGTAGAGCCATTTTGCGAGTCGTATAAAGCAGCTGTGTGATATTTTCACGTCCTTTACATTTAGAAATGTCAAATAATAATAACAATAATAATATTAATTTTTGATTGACAAAATAAATAGTTAATAACGTGTTGAACGAGTATTCACTCGTAATAAATTTATTATATCACGTATGTACCAATAAATGAATTATTTAAATTAATGATATAAGAATACAATAATATTTTACGGAACAAAGAACAATCTCTTAATAACTTCATTAACCTTGGTGTCATCGTCATACTACTTACCAACTTGTGTGTTTCACCCTCATAAGTATTTTGTAGTTAAAAATAGTCATTTTTTTTATAAATGTCTCTGTGCAAGGCTAAATTTTACTTCCATTTAACAATTACACTTCCTTTCTTTCACTCCATTTGTGCTTGTCATTGCCCTAAATTAATAAAAACGTTTTTTGTCTTAATTTTTTTATCAATTAATTTACTTTTATAGACTAATGCCAAATTTATTTATTGTCTAGATTATTTATTTCCTTTTATTTTATTTTTTGTTTTCACACAAACATCTAAGCGTGTAGTTATTTTTTTTTAATTGTTTATTGTGTTACATTAGTTTACAATTTTTTTGTGAGTAAATATAGTTTCTAGATAATTTGATAAAAAAATAAATTATAATAAAAAAAAAATAAGCAGACATTCAAAATTTTTAAACAAACAAATTTAGTATCAATAAAAAAAAATTTTTGTTTATATCTTTCAATATGTAACTTTTTTGTAATAATATAAAAATTGCCTTGTGTATGCTATTTTTATTATCGCTAGATAAAGATAAACTATTCAATACATAAGTACAGTGTTATGCTACTGTAAATTCAACTGATTTCAACATTGTAAACGTGATAATTATTGATTATAAATAGATTTTTTTATATTGTTCATAAATTAATTAATTAAGAATGTTATTTTAATATTTTTAGATACTGTGGTCCATATTTTGGATTAAAAAATTTTATCGATGTGAATTTTTTAGTTAGCAAATTTCTTTTACTTTCTAGATTTTTTTTTATTCATAATACTGAAGTTAGCCGTCAGCTGTAAATTTAAAAAATTTTTATAACAAATTAATTATAATAAAAAAATGCTTCTAAAAATTTTCACTTGTAATTTTTACACGTGAAATTTTTTAATTAAATTTTTTTTACAATAATTTCATTACTAAAAAATTCTAAAAAAATTTTTATTAATTAAATAACAGTTATTAAATAATCGATTGATAAATTAATAAAAGATTCAATGGTTGATAAAAAATAATGCCTGTGATTTAATTCATAAAATTTTTTAAAGCAATTATGATAACAGGTATTTATTTATTTTTTTATTAATTACTAATAATATTTATTTGAATTTCCAGTTGAAGCCTTCGTGGCTGGAGTAAATCATCAAAAATGAGTAACGACAATGCATCACTACCGGTAAATGAAAACGAAGATATGGATGACGTTGAACTTTCACCAGTTTTACCAGTATTTCGAAACTCGAATAGACCATGTGTGAACGTATGGATGGACAAAATGTCAAAAGGAATATTAACATCAACACACTTCAAAGAGCACTGGCGAATTTGGGTTCCTAAAATTTACAGTCCGGAATTAAATGGGAATTGCCTGACATGGAGCTTCAATGAAAGCTCAGCACAAAACATGTTATACAACACACTGGAAGAGTTCATCTGTAACGGAGACCCACGAGAGGTGTTAGACCAGCTTCGTAAGATGGACAAACCACCGTCAGTGTGCGGTAAATTTTTTAAAGTTGGTGAACCAACTTATATTTGCCGTGAGTGCGGAATGGATTCTACTTGCGTACTTTGCGTCGCTTGTTTCAAAGAATCAGCCCATCAGAATCATAAATATAAAATAGGTACGTCTCATGGTGGCGGATGCTGTGACTGCGGTGATACAGAAGCCTGGAAAAAGGATCCATTTTGTAACATACATCTCGCTGGTTTGAAATACAAAGAATCATCCGAGAACAAATTACCTGAAGATATTGTCGAAAGAGCGACAGCGACATTTGAAGCTGTACTGAAATATTGTTACGAATTACTGTCACTGGATTATAATCCAAATTTACCAGCCGATTTAAGTGTAAAAGAAACTGACGAAGATCCGCTCTCTTTACTCAACACCAATGGTAATTACTGTACGGTGTTATTCAATGACGAAACGCACACATTCGAGCAGGTAATAAGTACTCTCGTTCGAGTTTTAAAATGTTCACAAAAAGAGGCCATAGAATTCGTAACAAATATCGACAGAAACGGACGCGCAGTGGTTAAGTGCTCTGATTTTCAACATTGCAGCGAATTAAAATCTGAAATTGAACGATTTACATTAAGACTCAACAGCCAACCATTAAAAGTTCACGTTGTTCATGCACACGTTATTGCTCATCAGATATTCGCAATGAAACTGCTTGATTGGTTGCAACAGTTTATGAACCACTGTGAAGGATTCAGAATTATTTTTAGCGACGTAGCGTTAAATACAAAATTACCAGACGTATCCATTGTCCAGGGAATATTAAATCGCGATTCACTACTATGGAAAGCCGCAAGAACTGCCTGGCATCGTCTATTTATTTCTGGAATGTTAATGGAATACGAAAGTAAAAAAGCACTTGCTATAATATTTACTAAAAATTATGGTGATGTTTTGAAAGATTTTATTCGCGATGATCATGATCATTCATTTTCAATATCATCAATGTCTGTACAATTATTTACAGTACCGACTTTAGCTCATTTGCTTATTGCCCATCATGACGCACTTTTCATCCTGATAAATACATTTATGTCAGAAAGTTCACGGCGCTGTAATCCTGCTGGTAAACTTGAATTTGAAAGAAATGTACCAAACACATCATTTAAAAGAGCAATATTTATTTTAGCTGATCTTTTATATCTATTGAGCTCAAAACCAGACACGTGGACTGATGAGTTACGTAAAGGTTTCATTCACGGTGTATCATTTTTACTAAAGTTGTTGTGGAGTATGCAGCTCATGAATCCTGTCTTGAGACAAGTAAGCCAACACATGGAGTACGAACCAGAATGGGAATCAGCGTTCAATCTTCAAGTTAAACTCTCACCTGTGATAAGTCTTACTCTGGATTGGTGTGGATCTGACAGAACGGTATTGATTAAAACTTTCCGACAAGTTCTAAAAAAGCTGGCAGAGCGATCTGAAAATGAAACATCACCACCAAGGATTATACGTGAGCTAGCTGAACATTCGGCCTCGTGTATACAATACGATGTATCATCAGAATCAGTGTCAATTCACTTGCCTATATCACGTTTTCTCGCAGGCCTTTTCCTTTATCTAGAAAAATATGATTTAAATTTCAATAGTAGCGAAATAACAATTCCGAATCGTCTAACAATGGAACAAATAATAGAGCCCGTATTGAGGACTCAAGCGATGATTGCACAAGTCCATGCTGGAATGTGGCGTAGGAATGGTTATAGTTTATTAAACCAATTATACTTTTATCACAATGTACGTTGTCGCTCAGAAATGTTGGAGCGTGACATTAATCTGCTTCAAGTAGCAGCATCATTAATTGATAGCGATGAATTTTTAATTCATATTATCAATAAATTTAATCTTATAAATTGGGCAGATCCAGACTTTGAAACAAATACGTTAAAAAATCCTGAAGAAGATAGTATCAGACAAACAATAAATCTCGTTGAAGAGCTCCTTGGATTGTTAATAATAATAATAGGTGAACGACATGTGCCAGGTGTAGGTCGTGTAACTGCTGATGATCGATTGAAGAAAGAAATAATACAGCAGCTTTGTATTAAACCAATGTCACATTCAGAGTTAAGTAAAACATTACCCGAAGGTGCTCTTTATGAATCAGGTTTGGAACGAGTTATCAATGACGTAGCAGACTTCAACAAACCAGCACAAAATTCAGCTGGTAAGCGATTGTATGAATTAAAATCTCATTTGTATTCTGAGTACAATGTATTCTTTTATCACTACACGAAAGAAGAATTGAGTAAGTCTGAAGAAGCACAGCGTAAACGTAGAAAGGCAATGGGTGAATTGGAGTGCTGTCCGCCACCACAACTACCGAGACTCACTGAATCCTTCAGTTTGGTTGCTAATTTACTGCAGTGTGATGTGATGCTTCACATAATGCAAACAGTTCTTGAACGAGCGCGGAATTTACGAGCTCGAAGTTTCTCAGAGCCGCAAATCCACAAAATAATCCACCTGATTGGTTATGCTCTGCAAGAACAAATGTCTGGCTATTATCCGTTCTTGAATTTTACAGAACGTGCTGCTAAAAAGAATATTTTCAATTTACTTGAAGAACTTCTAACCAGCCCACGTATCGATGCGCATAAAGATTTATTAACTTGGGCACTTGAAAAGTATCGCGAAGCAACGGGTAGTACGATTCCTCAATCCGAAATATCTGCCGACAGTAGTCAAACTTCCAACCCATCAGCGTCTGATAAGGATCCAGCTAAAAATAGTAAAGAATGGAGAACTCAAATGGCTGCCCAAAAACGTACCAAAGTAATGGCTCTGATGGCAGCAATGCAGAAAAATTTCATGAAAAAGAACGCTAAATTATTTGAAAATACCGTTTTAGACGTTAACAACAAAAATAATGAGCATGGATCCTCAATGGACTTGTCTGAATCTCTCGAGCAGTCTCCCGTGGCTATGGGACCCAAACAAACTCCCAGACTTGCCGAAGAAAAAACTTACACATGTATTCTGTGCCAGGAAGATCAAACTGTGAGTATCACCGGCGACGCAATGGTTCTCGCGGCTTTTGTTCAGCAGTCTACAGTACTTTGTCAAAATCGTGACGATATTAATGAAACAAATCCCTTGTATTTGTCATCAAAACTCGGCGCTTCGCCGCACACAAGTACTTGCGGTCATGTAATGCATGCGTACTGTTGGCAAACATACTTCGACAATGTTTTGGCAAAGGAAAATCGACGACCGTATCGACTACGACAGCCAGCAAGCTTCGACGTCGAGAAACAAGAGTATCTCTGTCCACTTTGTGAGTGTCTTAGCAATACTGTATTACCATTATTACCGTCCTTAGCAACTTTACACCCGACCAAGGCCAACAGAATAAATATTGACTTTGAAACTTGGCTAGATGCATTGAGAGTCACCCTTAATTGTCGAGAAAAAACAAACATCACCGAAATAACAGACCTGGCGATGGAAAATAATCATGAGTCGATTTGTCGTTACTGTAAAAATTCAAACTTCCAGCATTCAACAGACGACAGTTCATCGAAAGTAGACAATATTGCTTGTCCTATCCGCAAAATATACAAAGAAATGGGCAAAGAAGTGGCAGCGGCGTTTGAATTAAAAAGTCCTGAACCAGAGATCCGTTTATCTGATCATTTAATATCAATGATCCACTTATTCGCTCAAACGACTTACACTAAAGGGCTAGGCGTTGAACCTCATGAAGAAGATTCACGTGTACCCCTACTCGCTTTCAAGTCTACTGCATACACAGTCCACGCGATTGAATTTATGCTACGAGACTCAGAGAAACCACTGTTGGGTTCATTGCCGTCAAGACTAAGAGACAGTCTCGATTGTCTGGCCCGGACATCTGCCATCCTCGGACACACGTGGTCACCCTACGGCGACCATGCTAGACGAAGAGATTTCGGTACTCACGCACTCACTCTGCTCTCATTGTTGATAGAAAATCCACACCATGACAGTTGTTTCACCGAGTGGGATCCGTTTGGTATTCTCGTGCCGCTGTTGGTAACATTTCCCAGTCTCTTTGCCATAAATCCCGACCGATCGCCTCCGATAATAACTGGTGATAATCACGAGTCACATTTATTGAAGCTAGTTTTCTTGGCACTTGTTACTAAAATAATTGCGACAAGTGATTTTGAGAGTAATGAAGCAATGGATGTTGATTTTTCAGAGGAAACTATTGAAGAAAACAGTGATGATGAAAATTGTGATGCTTTGCTGGCATTAATGGATGCTATTAATATAAAAACAGGCAGTTGGACTCTAAATAAAATTTGGAAAAAAATAAAGGAAGCAAGTTTACCATTTTTACGATGCTGTACGCTCTACATTCATTATATAACAGATGTACCTGCTCCTCTAGAGCTTACTAATAAAGGCGGTGATAATTATGAAAATATTTGCGCTTATCTCGGCTTACCAACGACTTGTGATGGATTATTAAATTCAGAAAGTGTTCGTACACTTGCTAAAAAATGGATGGAACATCCACGAGCTAGACTACCAGTTAAAGTTAAGGAACCACTTAAAGTAAATAGTCTTGTTGAATTACCTGAGGATTACAGTGAGCTTATTAATTTGGTATCACTATTTACATGCCCAACGAGTGATCGTGAAGACTCACGTAATCCAACAATGTGTCTTGTTTGCGGTGAAATGCTCTGCTCACAAAGTTACTGCTGTCAGTCGGAATTAAATAAAACAACTGTGGGTGCATGTAATTATCATTCGAGCGTTTGCGGAGCTGGAATTGGTATATTTTTACGTGTACGGGAATGTGAGATACTATTTTTACGTAGCCCCAGTAGAGGTGCATTCACATGCCCACCTTATATTGATGAGTACGGTGAAACTGATCAAGGACTTAAACGTTGTAATCCACTTAGTTTGTGCAAGAAGAAATACAAACAATTAAATCAAATGTGGCTGGGACACGGGCTTCATGAAGCTATTGCTAGATCACTTGAATCTTCAAGTAATCTTATATCTAATCAATGGCAACATTTATAACCATTTAAGGATTATTAATTATTATATATTATAAATAATCGTCGATTGTTTAAAAATAACCCTGATTAATTAAAAAAAAAAAAAAAAAAAAAAAAAAAAAACAAAAAACAAAAAATAAAAATTAACGGAGTGTGAATGAAAATTTGCATGAAAACAACAATAAAATGTTACGCATGCAAGTAGTCTGATTATATTAGTTAATCATGCTAAATCGTAAAGTAGTATGAAAAAAAAAAAATTATTATGTTAATTATAAGGTATTTTTATTTAAAATTTTTTGTGTTTTATTTTTCATTTTAAAGGTTTTCAAAACGTTTAGATATTTATTATATTTTCTGTCATCCGTTTGATCTCTCTGTAATAAATTTATATAATTATTATATTATAAATTTACCGATTTAAACGTTACATCGTTCATTAATATAAAAGTAACATATAGAGATCGTTTGGATTAAAGATAATTTAAGTAATCTAGATCGATTTGTAAATGATTAAATATTATATATGTTTTAATTAACCCCTTGTTTTCATTTCTTTTATTATACTTATATGAATACGTATAATTTTGTTAAAAAAATATTAAAAAAAGTTTTTATATGAAAAATAAAAAAAAAAAATTGATCGTGATAATCAGAACACAAAAAAATTTTTGGAAATTATTTATGTTTTTGAAATATAAAAAGCCAGCTATTATTGAGTCAAAGGGTTAAGTAAAACTTAATTATATTAATATAATTGTATTTAATAAACAAAAAAATAATAATCTCGATATTATATCTTATATAATTATTATTATTTTTTAACTTATTCTGATTTGATAAATTTGCAATACTTGTCGACGGTAAAATCAACTATAGAAAATTACTTATTAAAGAAAATGAATAAATAATTCATTAATAAAATTAATGTAGTTTTTTATCTTTCTGTTTTAAGGAATAAATATTTTTTAATTAGTAAAAATATTATTACACAACCACAAAAAAATAAACAAAAGATATTTTTGTTGAATTCAAATTATAAGCTCATTAAAAATTTATTTTATTAATTTTATGTCTTAAAAAATTAAGCCTATGGGGGCTTTCTATAATATATATTAATAGAAACAATTCAATTATTGTTGCGTTATAAAATTATCAAAATTATTTTATAGAATAGGTAAGATTAATATAATTATATTATATTGATTAATTAATTAAATAAATTTGATTGAATTCTCATTAATAGTAACATACTTAGAAAGGTATATAAATTGAAATTACAATAATTAACAAATAAAATTAGCTTGTTTTTACTTTATCTGTGATTCTTCGCTATATAACATCTCGTTTACCCAGACATTAACTTTATAACATACAAATAAATTTAATAACAAGCGTACAACTAACGAATTTTTATTTCATTTTCGTATTAACAATTAATATTATTTTCATTGATAATAACTTGGAGGTTTTTAAAATAATAATTGAAATATCTGTTAAATTATATTAATTTTTGTGTTGTAAATTTCTTCAATAAAAAGCATAAAAAAATTAGTCTCTAATCATTTTATTTTGTTTTATAAATTTATTATTCTCCATTTCAGTTTAAAAATTTTCAAAATTAATTATATTAAATTTAATAAAAATATCTTAAGTAAAAAATTGTAATAAACAAAATTGAAATATTTATTTAATTCATTCCGGCAGAAAAAAAAATTTTTTACAAATGAAATTTTTTTTTTTATTTTTTTAATAAAAAAAATTTTTTAGATGTTGGCTAACTTAATTTTAATTTCATAATTATGTAAAAAAAATATAATCTTGAAACAACAATAAATTTAATTTAAAAAAAAAAAATTGTAACAGGAAAAATTTGACATTGAAATTAACAGCAATTTTCAATTTTTTTTTTTTTGCTCAAGTAAACTATAAAAAAATTTCACGTATAAATTAAAAAATTTTATGAAAATTAATGCAGCACATATTTAATAATTTAAAAAATTTTATAACAAATAAATTATAGCAAAAAAGATAAGAAAAAAAAATTGACATTTAGAAATTTTAAAAACAAAAAAAAAAAGCAATTTATTAAAAATAATTTTTTTTACCAAATTTAATTGTTAAATAAAATTAAAAATTAATCAGGTGACAGCTAACTTCAATGTCATAAATTTTTCATCAGTGGATTTTTTTTTTTTCTTTAAAAATTACTCGTAAAAAAACTAAAAAAATTACCAGATGTCTGGTTCCTATTTTCAGTGTGATGAAAACGTTTGAATGAACTGATAAAATAGTGATATGCGATAGCATTCAAAGTTGGCGCTACCGGATAATTCAGTGTGTGATATAAAATATGGTGGTTGAAAAGTGTTGATTTAGATCTTTCCCCTTACGTCTTTCGCGTCTGACGTCGTGGTCTTTTGGAACCGCCACCTCGCCAAAAAAATGCTGCTGCTCCATCCTGCGTCTTCCTCCTATATGTATACCATCCGTATCATACATCCGTATTGTGGGTGCCTTTAGTTTCATTTGGAAGGTTATAGATTCATGCTTATATTTGGGGTGTGGCATCTTATTTCGATAAATAATAATTAATATGTTGTCTAAATCAACTATCACGTGACTTGTGATTTTGTTTATTAACACCGTACACAGTCTCACATAATCTATTGTATCAAAGTTTCATTGTCCAAATTTCAAGGTTTAAGTGTTGTCATCAGTGTTGACTATATATCTATGTACATTTGCTAATTATTTTATTGTTATTACTGTAATCATTATCACTATAATTTGAGTGGTAGAAAAAATTTAATCCAGCGCAATTAAAGAAGCTAATTATCAAAATCTGTAAAAGTATATTACTGATAGAAATGATTACAAGTGATATCACCAAGTGTTATAGGTTAAATATAATTTGCATTCATCAAGTACTACTAAGATGATTCATATAAATAAATCAGTTTCTATTGTGAGGAGTCTGCAGCAACACCATCAGCTATTATTGTTGGGCTCATATTTAAAGATTTTAAATTAAAAGTTCATGAAACCGCGAGTTATATTTAAGCTGTGGGATGTTGAATACCGTCTGTTCCCCACAGCCTCCAGAATACACCGAGATGTCTCGGTTAGCAGATTATTTTGTGGTCGTTGGTTACGATCACGGTAAAGAGAGTAAGTTTAACATAACATAAGTTACTTTGTTGTTTTTGTAAGTAAATAATAATTATTTATTTTATATCAAAGGAGCTGGAACAAGCAATGGGATTATTGTACAAAGATTTCCTGAAAAAGACTGGCCTGATACTCCATTTATTGAAGGTATCGAGTGGGTAAGTAATTTTTAAAAAATATATTCACCAAATTCAATGTCAATAAATCATCTAATTTATTTATTTATTTTTTTATTTATTTACTAGTTTTGCCAGCCACAAGGATGGGCACTTTCAACAGAAAGACAGGAGCCACGTTTTTTCGTTTCAATCCTCACGGATATAGATGCAAACCGTCATTACTGTGCGTGTATGTGTTTCAATGAAACTGTCTCAATCGTTCCGAGTAAACCGGTTGATGAAGAGGAAGAACCTGTTGATGGAGTTAATCGTACATTAGTTAGAGCTATTCCAGCAATTACACATCATAGTATTATGTATGCGCCAAAATGTCTGGTATTAGTTTCAAGATTGGATTACATCGAAACCTTTCGGGTACTGATTAGCTTACCTTTATTTTTATTCATTTATTTATTTAATTATTTGCGTTACAAAAATTCAACAGTCCAAATGACCAATAACAGGATTACTTAATTTTTAAGATTTTGACAGAGTAAAAATTTAAGTAGAACTATGACTCTATACAAATTAAATTTATATATTTAAATAATTATTAAAATTTGATGAAGTAGTGTTTAAGATTGAGCAGCAATTAATTTTAGCTCTATATAAATCATTTTATGGATGCGAATAAATTTATTGTTAAACTAGATTCTAAATATTTATAAATTTCTTTTTTTAGAACTGTTTGGGTATTATTTACACGGTGTACGTTGAAAATCATGAAATTCCTCTGGAAACATTGGTTGGCAATATACTAGGATGTATTCAAGTACCGCCAGCAGGTGGTCCGCAAGTTCGTTTTAGTATAGGTGCTGGTGATCGGCAGGCTTTACAACCGCCGATAAGCCCATCTCTTCCAATTACTCATACTAGTGTTAATTTATTATTCCAACAATTAGGTAAGTAATTTTTTATTAATTTATTTATTTAATATACATTTTTTTAATTAATTGTTATTACTTACAGGAATCCGCAATGTATTAGTATTATTCTGTGCGGTAATGACCGAACACAAAATTTTGTTTCATTCTGCTAGCTATTCTAGACTTACCGAAAGTTGTCGAGCGCTTACTGCATTAATGTATCCATTTCGATATACTCACGTATACATTCCATTATTACCTGCTGCTCTTGTTGAAATTCTCAGCACGCCAACACCATTTATTATGGGTGTACATAGTTCTTTAAAGCACGAGACAGCTGAACTTGTGAGTAATATTATAAATTACTATATTATATATTGAATAATATTGATAAAAATATTTGTATGTTAATTTCAGATGGACGTCATAGTAGCTGACTTAGACGGTGGTTCAATTATGGTACCCGATGGATTATCTTTAGCTCTTCTTCCTGAGCCACTGTTATCACAGACACAAGACGCTTTATCACTTGTTCTTCAGCCACAGCTAACTTCCGCAGATCACGCATTTCCTCCTGCGGTTGTGACAGCTACAGATCCCCCAATGTTAGATAAAGAATTAAGAGCGGTATTTATGAGAACTTTTGCACAATTATTACAAGGATATCGTAGTTGTCTTACATTGATTCGAATTCATCCTAAACCAGTTATTACATTTCACAAGGTTTGTTTTTATTTCACTATTTTAACCGATAAATAATTTAAATAAAGAAATCACAATAATTATTATTTTTTTTTACTTAGGCGGCATTTGTTGGTGAACGTGGTCTTACTGATTGTGATTTCACTATTAGAGTATTAGATTGCATGTTCTTTACTTCTTTCATCGCTGAACGTGGTCCACCATGGCGACCTTGTGATATTTGGGACGAATTGTATAGTAATATTAGTGATCAGCTCAAACAAGAATCTCAGGATCATGGTAAATTAAAAAAAAAATTTATTATTCATTATCAATAATATTAATTGAAATTTAAATTAATTTAGGATTGGTATTAACCCATATACAAGAATTAGCTAAACAATTAGACAAAAATGAAAATCCCAATCCACAAGTGTATGTACAAAAAATCTTAAAGCCACCAGAAGGTGCTTTTGCGAGAATACATCAGCCACAATTTCCACATATTAATTCGGAGCAAGTTCAAGCAATTATTGACGAAGGTTTAACGAAAAATAATTTAAAAGTACGTTTATCAACACTTCAACCGAGAATTGTGCCATCAGGTCCTCACATATCGATGGTCCATGACACTAGACATTTAGTTAGTAACTCAGCCCGTAGACTAGAAGTACTTCGTAGTTGTGTTAATTGTATTTTTGAAAATAAAATATCAGATGCTCGTAAAACATTTCCAGCAGTATTACGCGCATTAAAGAGCAAAACTGCTCGTTTAGCGTTATGTATGGAACTATCTCAACATGTTATCGGCAATAAAGCAATGCTTGAACATCAGCAATTCGATTTGGTTGTGCGTTTGATGAATTGCGCGTTACAAGATGACTCAGCTATGGATGAACACGGTGTAGCCGCAGCTTTACTCCCCCTAGCAACGGCATTTTGTCGGAAATTGTGTACCGGAGTGATACAATTTGCATATACCTGCATTCAAGAGCATGCTGTATGGCAAAATCAACAATTCTGGGAAGATGCTTTTTATCAAGACGTACAGAAAGACATAAAACGTTTGTATTTGCCGGCTGATAACTTAATGAGGCTGGGAAACGAGGGACTGATTAGTCCAATCAGCCCAAGAGAGTATAAAGAATTTTCATTACGTGATCGTACTTCAATGTACCGAAGTCAAGAGCCATCAGCATTAGAAATAGCCGCTGAACAAATGAGAATATGGCATACTATTGATCCGGATAAACAAAAAGAGCTTGTTGCAAGTGAAGAAAGCACAATGTACAGTCAAGCTATTCATTATGCTAATAGAATGGTCTATTTATTGGTCCCACCAGACATCAGTGCTAAAACACATCGACAAGATCACGTTTATGATGATGAAAGAACAAGTAACAGCGTCACTAATAGGTAAATTATTATCATTTTATTGTGATTATTTCAATGATAAAATAAAAAATATCATTTTACATTTATCAATTTTGATATTTAAATTGAATTTATGTATTGAATTGTATTTTTTAAACAGCGTACCAAGCGATAGTGGCGATGCGGAATCAGGTTTCGAGGAAACTGATCCTGGCGAGACAGGCATCGCTGTGATAAGAATGGTATCACGATTCGTCGATCGTGTTTGCACAGAAGGCGGTGTCAGTGCTGATCATGTTCGATGCCTTCATCAAATGGTTCCGGGTGTCGTTCACATGCACATTGAGACTCTTGAAGCGGTTTACCGTGAAAGTAAAACGTTACCGCCGATTCAAAAGGTATTTGAATGTCGACAATTATTATTTCCATTCAATTAAATTTATTTTTATATCATCATTATTATTATTATAGCCGAAAATACTCACACCGAATATGTTACCTGGTGAGGAAGTTATAATGGATGGTTTGAGAGTTTATCTTCTTCCGGATGGACGAGAAGAAAGCGTAGTAGGTCTTCCTAGAACACCACCGCTCTTACCTGCCGAAGGTGCTATATTCCTCACTAATTATCGGATAGTATTTAAGGGTACACCTTGTGATCCATTTGGTAAGTTAAAATTTTTTTTTTATCTAATAAATACAGTTTTATTTAGTTAGGTAAAATTAATTTTTATAAATTATTTAATAGCTTGTGAGCAAATGGTTGTACGAGCTTTTCCAGTTACCTCTTTGACAAAAGAAAAGCGCTGTGCAGTTCAACATCTAGTTCATCTGGATCAATGCCTTCAAGAAGGTTTACAATTACGCTCATGCACTTTCCAACTTATTAAATTAGCTTTTGATGAGGAAGTTACGCCAGAAAATATTGACACGCTGAGAAAACTTGTTAATAAAGCACGGTATCCACCTCATATATTCCATCATTTTGCATTTAACGGACAAATTCTTGTTGCGCCAACCTCGCATCAAAAAGGAAAAGAAAAAAATGCAACATTAAAGTTAGTTTCGTAATTATTTTATTACATTAATTATTTAACGGGTTAGGGGTAGTAAAAAAATATTTACAAAAAAAAAAAATGTTTCAATTTTAAGTAATAATTTTTATTTCAGGGGTTTCGCTAAAAAAACTCTGCTTAAAACAGCGAGAAAGGCTGGTTTTAAGCCTAAACAATCATCGAAAAGACAAAAGTATGTGCTACCTAATATGAATCTCACTAGTGGCAATAAATATATGACTTCGCCAGGTAGAATGAGTCTTCCTGTGACTGACAATAATGATTTAAGTCATGATGACGATCTTAGCAGTAAGTTAATTAATAATTGCATATTTATTTGAATTTTAATAATTATTTAAACTATAATAATACTAAATTAATAAATTTTCAGTTGATGAATTCGAAGTTACTGGTTTTATAACAGCTCCACCAACCGACGCCAAGACTTTAGAACGATTATCAGAGCGTAGTTACGTTAGAGACTGGTATAGATTAGGTCTAAGCCCAAATAATTTACACAATAATCGCCGAAATGAACCATTTAGATTGACCTCCGTGAACTGTGCATACATGATGTGTCGTAGTTATCCAGCATTGCTTGTTGTACCAAATTTAATAACCGATGAAAGTATCAGAAGATTTTGTCGCTTGTACAGACACAGTCGCATGCCAGTTGTAACGTGGCGACATCCACGAACAAAAGCTTTGTTAATACGCGGAGCTGGTTACCACGGAAAAGGAGTTATAGGAATGTTAAAAGCCCATCCATCAACAGCAACCAATCTTAAAACAACTTCATCCGAAACAACATCTACCCTAGAGCAAGAAAAATATTTAATGGCATTAGTTGCTGCTACTCCGGCTGCTGTTTTACGGCAAGGATCTGCATGGGGAATGTCCGACAGTTCTCTGAGTATCGACTCTTTACTGATTGCCGCAGAAGACAGGAACAATCCTACTCCTGAACAATCAAGAAGAAATCCATTTAATAAAGCAATTGGTACTTTGAGTTCATCTGCCGGAAAAGGTCCCAAGAATTTCGGTCGCTGGGGTTCCTTGAAAGACAAACGACATAATTCTCAAGCTTCTTTGACGTCTGTAAATCAACGTGGTACTGTCAGACATTCAGCAGACTCTGACAGTGGTACTGAGTGTGTACATACTTTCCAAAGAGCAGCTCTCTACATTCTCGGTGAAAAAGCCCATATGAGAGGAGTTAAAGCCGAGTCATCACCAAAAATAGACTTTATACCTGTGGAATATTGTGATTTAAGACACACTAAAACGGCGTTTAAAAAATTAATGCGAGCATGTATCCCCAGTTCGTCTAATGTTGAACCAGATCAAAGTTTTTACAAGCTTATTGAGAGCTCTGAATGGTTACAACAGCTACAGAACCTGATGCAACTTTCTGGTGCTGTAATTGATCTTATGGATGTTCAGGGATCATCAGTAGCTATTTGCTTGGAAGACGGATGGGATACTACAACAACAGTGTGTTCTGTTGCTCAAATATGTCTCGATCCTCACTACCGTACCATTGAAGGTTTTAGAACTTTAATTGAAAAAGAATGGCTCGGCTTTGGACACAGATTTGGCCATCGCAGTAACTTGGCTGCCAATTCACAAACCGCTAATTTTACTCCGACGTTCTTGCAATTTCTCGACATCGTTCACCAAATTCAGAAGCAGTTTCCTCTAGCTTTTGAATTTAACGATTACTATCTTAGATTTTTGGCTTATCATTCAGTATCTTGTCGTTTCCGTACTTTTTTATTGGATTGTGAGTTTGATCGAGTCGAGTGCGGTATAACAGCTGTTGAAGACAAGCGGGGATCGCTTACGAGCCACCACAAAGGCGTAGATACTGGCAGCGATGACGAAATTGTTTATCCAGGTGGCAGGCTAGCCGGCACAAATATCGGTTGTAATCTTGGTCTGAGTATTTTTGATTACATTGAAAAACAGCACGCAAGATGCCCGCTATTTTTCAATTTTATGTACACACCAAATTCGGAACATCCTGTACTGAGACCTGTTTCGCATTTACCAAGCTTAGACATCTGGCAGTATTACTTCGAAGAGGAATTAGCTCACGGCCCGGCGTATGATCTTGAAATACTTCAGCAAGATTCACAGCAAGAGGAAGAATCTGAAGCTGCTGACGGTACCGCTAAAAGTAGTCGTAAAATAGTTACTTTAGGATACGACAATGTAAATAGTATGGTACCTGATCAATTCACGCATCTGCTTGAAGAGATCCATAAATTAGAAACAGAACTAGGTCATCTGCCTCAAAAGTGGAAAATTCTTTGGGATAAATTAGAATTACCTAATACAGATTCACTTGCACGTCATGCGTCTTTCAGTACTGCGTTGGTTAGATACCACGGTAGATTAATTCACAAGCGTTCGACATTAGAATTGTTATTGCGAGGAAAGTTGGCTGGTGGTAACACGACAGGAAATGAGAGCTCTGTATACGCACATCCTCATAGATTTGAGAGACTAGATACCGCGACACCGACGCACTGTGACGCTTGCTCTGGTGTTTTGTGGGGACCAGTCAAAGCCGGGTTAAGATGTGTTGACTGCGGTCATATTTGTCACGACAAGTGTGCTGACAGTGTACCCAAAAATTGTACCAAATACAAGACTGCTGCTGATAACTTGCAATCTCACACTCTTACACGAAGTGGAAATGATACTGGAAGTGTCAACTCAAGTGTTGCTACTATTCAAACATCTTCGCAACAATACTATGAACAGTTTTCAAGTAATGTTGCTGAAAACCGCACCCACGAAGGCTACTTGTATAAACGTGGAGCGCTTTTAAAAGGCTGGAAGCAACGATGGTTTGTTCTTGATTGTATTAAACATCAGTTGAGATATTATGATGCAATGGAAGACTCTCATTGTAAAGGTTACATAGGTAAATATTTGCTTATCAAAATTATTTATTATTATTTATATTTTATGTGTAAATTTAACATTTATTGTGTTGTATTAACACGAAAAAGTATTAAATATTTAACACAAAATTTTTTGACGCATTGACACAAAATTTTACAGAAAAAATTATATTATGTCAATTTATTTTGTATACAGATCTAGCTGAAGTAGTTTCAGTTAATCCAGCAGCACCAACACCGGGACCACCGAAGAAAACCGATGATAAGTCATTTTTTGATGTGAGTATTGATTGGAAAATAAAAAAATTTTATTTATTTTTCAATTCAGCAAAATTTTATCTAATATTTTTATTTTTAGCTCCGTACAAATAGGCGTACATATAACTTTTGTGCGGGAGATGCTGCTACAGCGCAAGAATGGATAGAAAAAGTTCAAGCGTGCTTGCAGTAATTTTACCTGATGATAATAATAATAATACTCTTTTAGTTTAGTATCAAATGTCTCAAAATCATAACATGCAAGTGACTGATAACGTAATTTAAGATTATCTTAATTTTGTTACATATTTTTTGTATAGCCTAATAGTGTACGATATATCATTATTATATTATATTAAGAAAGAAAAAAAATTTTTTTTTTTATTTTTTTTTTTCAAAAAGACAATTGCTATATTAAATTATGACAATGACGATGTATTGAATGAGGTTCGATGTATGTGAAAATTTAATGCATTACTCAACGCCTACTTAACAATCAAATAAGATATTTATGTATTATAACTATGCTGAATTCGACTAATATATAACATAAAAAAAATGAAAATGAAGTTAGCCGACATTTCAAAATTTTTAGGAAATTTTTATTGAAAAAATTTCAATTAAATAATTAAAAAAAAAATTTCAACTGTAAAAAACTTGAAAAATTATAAGTGTAATTTTTTAGAAATATCTTTTTAGTTGTAATTTAATTGATAAAAAAAAAATCAAAAATTTTCAGACGTCTGCTAACTTTAGTGTCATTAAAAAAAAAAAAAATTATCAAAGAAAATATAATTTCATTAATTGTTGGCTATTTAATTTTATCATAGCTACTGATTCTAAAATAATTTTTTATAATTTTTGCCATGTATTATTTAAAATATAAAAATTAATATTATAAAACAAAATTTAAAATAGAAAAGCGTGATAATGCTGATAAATATAAAATGTTTATATAGGCTATTATTTTAAACTGTTTAAATATTTATTCTAGTTAACTATTATTATTTTGTCTATCAAAGTTATTTTTAAATTTAATTATTAATTATTTTTAACTTGTAAAATATTTGTTAGTAAAAAGTAAATTTTTTAACAATTAATGTATCACAATAAATTGCAATTGTGTATGTAAATTTATTTTTTAAATTTAAAGTTACCAGAAAAATAAAATCCCTAAATCTTTAGTTACTTTTTTTGGCGCTGTTGGTGCCAGTGAGTGTAGTGATTCAATGGATATATTTCCTTTTACCTTATAACGCCAAGAACACAACACGTGTCGTGTTATAATTTCCAATATTTGAGTGAATTACTCAGTAAAAAAGTTAGTATTTATATTAAATGTTATTATTTAAATTCTGCAATTTATTTTACTTCGTTTTTCATCATTACTTTTCGTTAAATACATTGGTTCTGCGGCTAAATAAGTCCACGCGCACTCACATGTCCATATTTTTTTTTCCTATATTTTAATTGTTAAATAATTAATATTTATGCAAATTTATGTAATTATTTTTAATTATTAAATTAAAATAATTATTATTATAACAAACGTCATTAAAAAAGTTGGTGAATAATTTTTTCAAGTAGGTTTAATGTTTCATAACCTAAAAAGTTCTAGTGAGCTCAATTGTTATACATCGACAGTCATATTTTTTTCATCTGTTAGCTGAAAGTATGATTTAGTGTTGAATCGTTAAAATTCATTAAAAAAAAATTTTTAAGGACCAATGAATAATTATAATATTTATTTATAACTCTGAAGTTGACATATTAAAAATTTTTTTGGAATTTTATAGCAATTAAATTATTTAAAAAAAATTAATTAAACAGTTTCACATGTAAAAATTACAAGTAAAATTTTTTATTGTAATTAATTTGTTAAAAAAATTTTTAAAATTGACAGCTGACCGCTAACTTCAGTCTTATATTTATTTTTGAATTTTCGGAGCTGGAATTAGCTCATATTTAATAATTGTCATTTATTTTTTTTTACTAAATAAATTTTGATGTGTATTAATCATGACTTGTTGATTGCAGAATGCCGCTTGCTGTAGATTATCTGCACCCATCTCCTCAAGAGGAAAAGAGGAAGCACAAGCTGAAAAGGTTGGTTCAAAAGCCCAACAGCTATTTTATGGATGTAAAATGTCCAGGATGCTACGCCATCAAAACTATTTTTTCACACGCTCAACGACCAGTTGAATGTGATGGCTGCCGCACAATTTTGTGCACACCCACCGGTGGAAAAGCTCGTTTAACCGAAGGATGCTCCTTCAGAAGAAAAGTACAGTGTTAATTACAGTGTTGTGCTAAATTTCTTACATCTCTTTTCAATGGTAATTAAATACATTTCAACAGCAACATCGTCAACTAAAATTACAATCAATAACAATGTACAACTTCCGCTCTTGTATCTGTTTCGCTCGATTATTGAGAATAAATCTTGAAAAGAGTTAAGTCTTTTTCAAATAATTTTTTGAATTTTATTTATTCATTCCCGTCATATTTCTTAGCTGTAATTTTAATTTTTAATTGACTTAGTTCAGAGCAATTGACAATAATTTTTAGATTTTTTTTCTTGTTTTGTTTTTAATTCAAATTTTTTTTTCAGAGTTATATTATATTTTTGAAAAAATGAACTAAAAAAAATTTTTGGAATTGAAGTCATTTTTAAAAATCATAATTACGCAATAAGATGAAATTCTTCATGTGTAAAGTATTTAGTCTTTGTTTCGGTAATTCAAATTTTTATTGCAATATTATTAATTTTTATACTGGAATATTTATAATTGAAAAATCCATTTAAAATTTTAAATTATAATAATTTTAAAACTTAAAACTTTTTAGATCAAATATTGATAATAAGATAATTATATATATCCCAGTTGTCATTGCACAATAAAATGAAATTTATACTTATCTAACGACATAGTAAAATTATTTTTTTTAGTATTTGTCATATTTTTAATGTTTTTGTCTTAACTGAAAAAACTGAAGCAAGTCATTACCCCAAAGTATAAAATTTTTTAATTTATTTACAAAATTATGCATAAGTGTACCAAATTACAAAATATTAAAGAATAATTTAGGGACTGAAATAAAAAATTACCGAAAAATTAATTAATCTAAATTGACATTAAATATTTTAGTAAGAATAAGCGTTTTGTCTCGAAACTTTCGATACTCAAAGGCTTTGGGTTCTTTGATTTCGCTTTCGGAGTTGGTTGAAACTTCAGTAAACTTGATGATCAATTCATCGGTGTCTTTTTCAACCGTCAAGTGCCATATATTGTCAAAGTACAAAGGGTAAGGAGTACTTTGTAAGCTAGTACCGGTAACTGAAGCGCAAAGAAGTACTTGACATTTTTTAACTCTCGCACAGGCATTTACAGAGTCATGCAAAACGGCGCATAGTTTAGCTATATGCATATCTTCAAGTTCGGTGTTTTGCACACCTTTGATGTAAGTATCGAGATTATCTATTAAAATTAGCGATGGAAGTTTTGAAAAAGTGTGCAAGTCTACTAGTTGTTCTGCTAATACATCATAAGTTTCAAGATATCTGTAAGTACAAAGAGGAAAAATTAAATGTAAAGATATATATATATATATATATAATACATTTATCAATAAATCAATAAAACTTATTTGTAATTCATAGGAGTACGTACAGAAATTTTATCATGTCATATATTGCGGGTGGTACATCTTTTCGGTCATGATATTGAGCGGGAAAAGATTTCAATGGACTTGGAGTGATGAAGAAAACTAAATTCCCTTTTTCTGCCCAGTGCATCGCAGCCTAATGGATAACAATTAATAGTATATTATGTAACTAGGGATGAAATCATGTTTCAGAATATTTTATGACACTGAAGTTGGCAGACATTAAAAATAATTAAAAAATTTTACAATAATGCAATCATTGAAAAAAAAATTAATTAAAAAGTGTCACATGTGAAAATTTACAAAAATCAGAAGTGAAAATTTTCAGAATAATTTTTTTATTGTAATTGATTTATTATTAAAATTTTTAAAATTGACAGCTGACCGCTAACTTCAGTGTCATATATTTATAGCAATTAAATTATTATAAAAAAAATTAAATTAAAAAATTTCACATAAAAAAATTAATAAAAATTACAAGTGAAAATTTTTGGAAGCATTTTTTTATTGTAATTGATTTGTTAAAAAAATTTTTAAAATTGACAGCTGACCGCTAACTTCAGTGTTATTTTTTTTTTAGTAAAAAAAAATTCTAAAAATTTTTAGATGTCGGCTAACTTCATTGTTATTCAAAACTTAAAGTTTCAATGCAGATTATGGGAAAAGAAAATTAAAAAAAAATTGTAATTATTAATTACTATTGTCATTAAATTATCTTACTTCAAATAAAAATGATTTAGCAGTGATCGGTGGTCCAAATAACAGCGTTGAGTTTGAAGTATTTTTTAAAGTAAACATTTTAAAATATTAATTTATTATAAACTTCAAAATTAACCAACTTTTTATTGTGATTATTAAATTTTTTAAGGTTAGAAATTAAAAAAAAAAATCCTAGTCGTTGAACCAATCAAATCAAATGGTTTTGGACCCTTCTTCTTCTTCTTCTTCTTCTTCTTCAGGGTTCGGTTATATGTGTATGTATATTATATAGAAATATTAAATGAATTTTATATGAAATTATAAATGAAGAAATTATATTAGACAGTTTTTACTGAAAATAATGTTTAATATACAGAAGAAATCAAGAATCATAATTCATAATACATTCTATCTTAATTACGTAAACAGTCTAATAATTTAAACATATTAATATAACTATAAACTACAATTAATGCAATAAATAATCACAGTATAAATCATGGCAACAGTATTTATATCCACATGTAGTAAGTACGTTGCGCATGGACAAAAATTTGGTTCAAAAATTTATAACACTTTTTTTTTCTATCAACGAAAACAGTGAAAGCAATTACAAACAATAGCCGGTTCCATACAAGGCACATTTTAAGACACAGTACGGTAAAATGTTTAAAAATTGAACAAAATAACTATTTACTTATTTTGTACCTTTTATACTTATATCTAAACATTTATAATGTTTTACAACTGTAAATATTTATGATTTGTGCGTTTAGCATAAAAATCATATCAATCGAAGATTATTTTATATTTTTAAAAATTTATTTTTTCAATTTTCCTAAAAAAATCTTTAAACGAATTTAAATTACTAGATTTTAAAAAAAAATTTCGTATTCACTGGGTATTAATCATATCATCGACTTTTAAATAAAGTATAAAAATATAATATTAAATTATCAAATGATTTTTATACAATTAAATCATATCATACTCTTCGTATTAATTAAAAAAAATTTTTACACAAAAATCATATTTATAAATGAAATTTTCAAGCATAATAATTAATTTTTCAAAATTATAAATTCGAACTTTTATAAAATATTAATTAAGTAATAATACTTTTTATAATTGACGTATCTAATAAATTAAATTTATTCTTTTGTTAAAATAAAATGAGATTCATAGCTCGATAAATGACAATTTTACTTCAGACCTTGAAGTTAAATAAAACATTAATAAAAAAATAATAAAAACTTGTAATTCTAAAACAATAATAAGATGTATATAGTGTAACTGGCGTAATTTATTACTACACATTATTGTCAACGTTACTGCTAATTAAAGCTACTCGAAGCCATTATTGAGATTCAAAAATAAATATTAATGTCAATTGCTTTTTTAATTGATGATGTCTAATTATACCGACCTTTTTACCTTTTTTAAGTGTAAAAATTTGTTAAATCTTTAAGACGATCACCTAAAATCAAACGCACTTTTATAACATTATCAAAACAATAAAAAAATTAATGTTGATAATAAATTAATCTTACCAAAAGTTTTTTTTTTAGACAAAAACTTCTTGGATTGTGAATTTGTTTCGACAGATTTTCGATATTCCGCAACTCTTTGGATGAATAATTTAATATTGTAGTAGTCGTGGACCGTGGTACCTTCGATGTGGGCAATATAATCCGTCACGAATGTATTAAACATTGTAGTTTCAACAAACCACTCGAGGAAATATCTGTAAGTTTTACTAGGAGATGCTTTAACGAATGATTCTTTCTGTAAACCCATTAAAAATATAAATTATTATTACTATTACAGTGAAAGCTCTTAAATATTAATAATAAAAGAATAGAAATTACCTGAAAAATAATTTTACCATCTTGCTGTGTAACTAAATGTTTATCAAAGTGTATACAAGTTTCAACAAACACCCGAAGAAATGCTTCAGAAACAAGAAAATTTCTGATTCCATCAGCTGGCCTGACATTGCTCGATACTAGTTGCAATGCACACCGGATTCCTTTTTGCAGTCGTGAAGGCAAAATAGTTGACTCGTCTCCCACTGCACAAAGGACTTTCGACGTATCAAGATCAATAACAATTCCATCTTGTATAGAGTCCACTTGAGTATTCGCTCCATTTTTGGACTTCAAAATACCAATGACAAATGGCAGCGGTGCTTGTAAAATTTCAGATAGCTCTGGAATATCGGGTAGAACGGGGATGAATGTATGCGGCCAATTGAATGGATAAAGTAAACTTTGCAGTGCTTCAACGCACGATGACAATTTGCTTAGTTTTTCACAAACAAGAACGACACGGCGTTCCAATAATAAAGTACCAAATAAAAATATAAGTACTTTATTGCTTACGGCGTCAAATAATTGACTCATGTCCTTTTCTTCTAATCTAGGATCACCTGAACGTACAATTATTTTCTCTGGCGAGCAAGGTTCTACTTTAACGGATCTATGTTCATTATTTAATATGACATCATTTGTACCATTCGTTTCACTAGCAGTTGAACAAATGTCATTGTCATGACTCATAAAATTATTGTTATGGCTACTAACGGTTAATATTTCTATTTTATCAGTTGTTAATTTAATACAATTGCCTGGCTTTGGCATTGGACTATTATACAAATCTTCAATAAATTTTCTACGTTTTTTATCAGGTAATCCGTGTCGCGATTCAAGTTCTAATAAAACTTTGTGATAAAATCCACTGGCTCGAAATTTAGTAATCATACAGTAAGCCAGTGGTAGTATCGGTCCACCTTCTGGTTTAACTCGGCAACAATAACCGTACCTGCAGTCACCTTTATCGTCCATCAAAAATAGAGAATAAAATTGATTTTGATTTGAGTCTGATGATGGCCAATCTTGAGCGTCAGGAAAACAAAAATTTTCAATCCATGCTGGTGCTTTTGCCTGTGAAAAAAAAAATTAAGATCATTTGAAGATAATGTATTGAATTTTTTTAAAACAAAGGCATACATTTTTTTTTAATTGTTCGGGATAAACGTCAAATCAATTTTTCAATAAAATAAATCTTAAGAATTTCAATATTAAAAAATTTTTTTTTGCAAATAGAAAAAAAAAATAAGTCTTATCAATTTAATATAAAAATATATTCTTTACTTACATAAATAGGATATTTATCTTTGATGTACGGTTCTCTAGTACATAAATTGAGCTCGACAAGCAAACAGACATCAAACAGTTTGTCACGTCGGTCTCGAAGGCTAGTCTCATGTTTTTCCGAATATTTTATAGAAACACGCCTAACATAATGTTTCCTTTTTTCAGTAAGATTACGATGTAATTCTTCTTTATTCGTTTTACTGGTGCTGTTTTCTCGGTGCTTAAACAATCGTAATTTTTCATTGAAGCTTGACAGCTCGTCGTTGGCTGATGAGGGTGTAGAGGCTATGGAGTCTGTGTCCGAAGAAGTGTTTGAGTCAGTCGATATCTCCACTCCAGCCATCGTACTCTGTCCGAATGCTTGATTCAATAGCTGCTCCACCTTTTTATCAATAAAGAGTTTTAGTGTATTAAATCAATTTTTAGAGATATATTTTTATTTAAAAAAACACAAGCGCACTAGGATGTATCTACTTTTATGACGATACATTGAATCATCGTAATTGATGCATTATATATTTCCTTTACGTCATCAATAAATAAGTTTTATTAGTGATGGGCGTCGTTATGATATATACATCTATCAATAAGGACTTTAATTTAGTAAATGCGCGCGAATAAATAAAAATCTATTTTTTATTTTTTTCTAATGTTGCAGTAGATTGTGTTATATATAGATTTTTGATTTAATATCAATTATATAAATACAAAAATCAGAGTTTATAACTTATGGTTTATTATAACATCAGTACAAATGAAAACAAAGATCACTCTCAATAAAATTTATGAGTCATTACGTATCTTGTGCAGCTTCTTTTACGTTCTCTCATCACTTCTATTCATTAATACAAATTTAACACGTTTCAGATGTTATTAAGGCGTATTTTATAGAAGATACTATTAAAAAATGTGAAGTTGTAGAAAAAGTTTTTTAAATTAATTAAAAAAAAAAAAAAAATTATTTGTCCTTATTAATATTTTTTCATAAATATAAATTAATATTTTTGTACCTTAATTTGACTTGGTCCATCCAAAAATGATCTGGACAATGAATTTGATTTATTGAGAAATGTATGAAAATTAATATCTTGTGATAATTTGTCCAACTCTTTAGTTTTTGATGTGTTATTATTATTTTCCAAAAGAAGTGGATCTATTGGTGTACACTAATGAAAAAAAAAAAAAAAAAAGATAATTATTATTTATCTGTGGTATACATATATATGAACACAGTACAATATAAGTAATTATATTGGGTAATTAATTGATGCCTATGGGGAAAATTTCAAGTCAATACAATCTACCAGCCTATCATCAGATCTCTTCATTTTTTGGGTCAATTAGATGACTATAATTATTGTGATAATTAAAAAATAAAAAACACATTCGAAGATAATTGCTCCGGAATTTAGAGCATTAAAACTTTGTACTAAACAATAAAATGACGAATTTTCTCATGATATTTTAACAGAGTGAGAATTTTGTGCTAAAAATTCATTATCTGTTCTAGATTATTTAACTTTTTAAAAACAAGAAGTGACTAATGGCCTTGTGATACAAAATAATATTTAAAATAATACAATGAGTACAAATATTATTATTTAAATAAAAAAATATTTAATTTAGTACCATTAGTTATCACATTACTATTAATATATTTATTGAACGACTGTGGGAATATTTGATTATATGGTTACTTTACAATTAACGGGATCGTGTGAACTAGTGCTTTATTTATTCGCTGAAAAATAGTGAAAAAAAAAAAAAATAAAAGAATTAATTATTAATTTGAGTATATACCATATAATGCAACTCGGGTTCTCTCTTCTTTTCTCTCGGTGGAAAGGATAGCGATTCATCAGAAGTATTTTGCCGCTTTTGATTACTAATAAATCCATTGTCACACTGATGCCAATTATGGGACAAATAATTGTGCTCTTCCGGCGATAATTTACTTAACTCCATAATATCTGTACCGCTTTTTTGATCAAATGAAAATGGCTCTGCATAAATACGCTCTTCATTTTTAGCTGATGAATTACTTTGTCGCCGTTTACCATCAAGAAATGTCGTTAATTCTGTTGATAATCTTTTAGCAGCTGGACTCAATTGCTGATCGTAAAAATCATTATTACTCGATAAAATATTCGAAATTGAATTGTTTAAAACGTCATCAGATTTAGACTTTAATCCATTTAATGATACCGAGGATGATTCTGTAAAGTATGTTTTAAAATTCGGCTGTTCATACATCATTGGACTCGCACAATTTAAATATGGCAAACAATCAAACGTCGAGTGCTTTCGTGTTTTTGACTCTGAATTTTTACTTTCATTATTTCCTTTTTTAGGATCATCTAATGTACGAGATAGCCTGTTAAAAAATTTATTTTTATCCGTATTTTCAATATTGTCCAAATCATTTTGATTTTTCTTATTATTAATGCTGATATTATTATTAAAATGCATGTCTAATTCAAATTTTTCTTTTCTAGGTACTATCACTTTTGGTCCCAGGGCTTTTTGATGTTGAATTAACACAGTTTCAAGTTTTTCCAACATTTTCTTCGAGTCACGAACGGTGCGACATTTAACGGAACTCGTTGATGCCGTGGGAGAATGTTCTTTAATGTCATTTAAAGCTGAACTATTTTTACTGGGCAATGCACTATTTAAATTTTGTACATTGTGTGCTGAGCTTAGTCCAGTTTCTTTCTCTCCTATTTTTACCCGGTCTTTTGAGGACCCAGAAACAACATCATCATCATCATCATCTTCGTTACCATTGCCATTATCCGCTTCACTACTATCTTCATCACCAGGAATAACTTCATAATTCCTTACAGATTTTGACGATCCAGTTACATCGAGTCCGGTATTTTTTCCACAAGAATCTAGTCTATCCCTCGTCCACAAAGATTTAAAATTTTCTCCAGCATCTAAATTATATCTTCGACTTATCGGGCAGTGAGCAAAAGTCCTGGGAGGTTTTTTTGGTGGAGGACCAGATGGCAGTGGAGCTTTTAATGCTGCTTTCAGTCTGTCGGTCAATTCATCAGTTGATTCATCATCAGACTTTAAAGAAGAAGCAGCTGGGATAGTTGCTTCACATGAATTATTATTGTACTCATCTTTCTCAAGCTTCGTTGATTTTCGTCGTGATAATTCCTCTCTAATGTCTATCATTGTATTATCTCCGTCATTATCTTGAGTAAACTCATTAGATTTTATACTTTTATCATTAACAGTCTTTGATTTTATTACTTTTGTATACTCAGCACCATTCATTATGAATTTATCAAATTGAGTTGGATTTTTTTTTTGTAAATTATTAAATGAAACAACATGATCATTAGTAGTATTAAGACGTTTTGATGCCTGACCAAAATCATAATCTAAATTATAAATAGGTGATATATTTTTCTGTCGTGAGATCACAGTTGTTTTAACAGAATTTTCACAAGTTACGTTCTTTTCTTTGGTCAACGGTGGCCGATTATTGTTCTTAATACTTTTATACTCATAATTATTTTTATCACCATAATCTACAACATCAAAATCTTTATCTTGTGCATCAACATCTACAACATCATCTTATGTAGATTTTTTTTTGACCTTACCTAGCTTACCGTACTCTGGTTTCTCTTCGAATATTTTAACATTTTGATTAACTATGGAAAATACTTTTTCCTTGGACGGCGAATGCAAGTTTCTTATCTTTGTAAGCTTGTCTCCTCTGAAAGCCGGCGTTCGTTTAATATTTTTACCAGGATTTGATAATTGTCTCGTGACATTTAGCTTCAAGTTTTTTTTTATTTTAACTGGAGAAGCACTTAGTGATCTACGTAATTGTTCTTTCTGGTCATTATCCTCATTGTCATCATTATTTTTAGTGTTTTTTTCAATTGAAGTTTTAGTAGACAAGTTTTGCTCAAACTTTTGTTTTATCATATTAACTATCGTGCCATTTTCAGACGTCAAGTAAGACATCTTTTAGCCTTTAACTTTCACTTTATTCACGCTCAATTAAACATCGGTATTTTTACATCAATCAAACTGAATCCTGAATTTTAAATCACCTGAAATTGTTAAAAATTTTATTAAAAAAATTTTAATAATTAATTGTCTTAAATAAATAATATTCAATGTCAAAAATTTTCTAATAAATGTTTTATTTAAAATTAAAAAATTAAATATTGAATTTTCTACTTTTTAATAATTTAATTAAAAACCAAAAAAAAATTTTAAAAAGTAAAGTTAATTTTTTTTTTTGATATTCAATTTTTTTTAGGAAAAAAACAAACACCTAATAATAAATTTTTAAATTAAAAAAATATCTGAATGATAAAATTATTAAATACCTGTTGTTTTAAACTTTTACACATTTATCAATTGATTTATTTAAAAACTAATAAAAACTGTCAGATACTTTTTATTTTTTGCACCATAAATTTACTATACAACAAATAATTTAACAACACTATTTTTATGGAACAAAAAAAAAAGAAATTAAACACCTGTTGCATTGTTTAGTAAAAAGTTAGGTTATTTTGGAGTGACAGTTATAAATATTTATAATTACACACATTGAATATTAAATTACAGTAACTGTAAATTATTTAGTAAACAATTGAAATATTTACAATAAAAACAAATATTTAAAGTAAAAATATCTATAAATACCGAAGCTAAAAAATCATTAACGTAAAATAGTAATTAATTAATCACTTTTATAAATAAATAACTTGTTTTTTTATATAATAAACACATGAAGATATTATTAAAAAAATAAAAAGTAAACAAAAAATATTTACTCTAAAAACTTTCGCTTGTAGATTCGAATAATTGTCGTCTTTACATTTAGTATACACAATTACATTCACCTTAAGTTTAAAAAATAAATTAAAATACAAAACCGTCACGACAACAAGTTAAGTCATGCTATATTTTATTTAATAGCTTGATAATATACATATACATAAACTTTAGTCCTGATAATAATAATTGAAAATAACTTTTGTGTCAACGATAAAATGCGTGTTAAATTGCGCACTGAAAGAATAGAAAGATAAAACAGAATTGGAATATATGATACGTTGTGTATATTTATATTATATGTTGTAAGTATTACTTGAAGCTACTGACTGCTGAACAGCGTGTATGTACGACGGTATATGCATGTAGAGTGATTATAGAGTTGGCTGAAGCTGAAGGATAGAATTGGATGTTTTAGAACGAGTGTTGTACTCGTTATTTAAATTAAGTTCAACGGTGCTCTGTAAATATTTTTTTTTGTTACCATAATTCATCGTTATATAGAATAATTGTTTGACCTTTTTTGTAATTTATAGAATTATGTATACAGCTCATTACAGATACAATGCAATATAATTATTATTTCATATTACATATTTATTTATGAGATTAAAGTTAGCTGTCACTTGACAATTTTTTAATTTTCTTTAACAAAAAAAATTATTTTTAAAAAATTGCATTTTTAATTTATTAAAATTTCTACAAGTCCATTTTTTTAATAATTTTTTTTTTGCTATTATTTAATTGTTAAAGAAAATTAAAACAATTGTGAAGTGACAGCGAAATTTAATGTCACTTTAATAATTTATTTTATTTAGTACAACTTGTAATGATAATTAATTTAGCAGATAATAATTAATTAAAAAAATTTTTTTAACAAATAAATTATGGCAAAAAAAATTGACATTTAGAAAATTAAAAAATGCAATTTTTCAGAAATAATTTTTCGGAGCAAATTTATTTATTAAAAAAAAAATAAAAAAATTATAATAGTTTAATTTTTAAGTAAATATTTTCATTATTTTTTGATCTGGAATTCAGATTATTGTCGCTTTAAATTTCAATGGAATGCGACGCTTATAAATAGAATCATAAGAGGAAAAAAAAAGTGACAAATTATAAGAGGAAATTATACCACGTTTTTTTTTTAAACATTTATTTTTAAAGTATTTTACAGTTATAAAAAAAACAATGTTTATAAATTTATGTAAAATAAAAAGAATGTTATATACAGTTGTTACAACAAAGATTTGAACCGTCTGAAAATAAATATTTACTGACGTTTAAGCCAATAATATAAATAAATATTCATTTTGATATCGTGCATTAATTAATCACTGATATTTCAAATAATCAGTAACTCGTACGATAAAATCATCGAGCTTTCACATACGATTTCAAGGTAATATTATTATGAAACAGGATATTTAGTTTGATTATGATTATATCTTATGTACAAAAGGCTTTCCTTCTTCAATTTGTGACTCTGCAGTCGATTGATTGTCTTTCATCTGTGAATTCAAGTTAATTATTATTTATTATTAATAAAAAAAAATTAATATCAGTACTTTCAATTAATGATAGTAAGATTTACTGATATTTTGCAATTTTTTTTTTTTCAAATTTCTATAAATACATTAGTTAGTTAATTATTACTTTCATGGTCGCTTGTTTCTGGCCATGAAAAATTTCAGCCGATATTTTTGTGACTTTTCTTAAACTTGAAAAAAAAAAAATTTATTATTACTTCGACTACTGGACTAAAAAAAAAAATTAAGAATTAGTCATAAAAAATAAGATGACCATGAAAGTAATAAATTATTATTGATTGCATAAGATCTCGGTAATCTTAGACGACTATTTTTTTTTCTCTTAATATTCTTGCCAAAGTCAAGAATATTTAAAAATCAGATTTATTGCATTAAATAAATAAATTCCAAGTACTTACTTCTAATTAATAAATTAATAAATACTCAACTAATTTATGAATTATTTGTTTAAACTTGCCTTCACATGAGTATAAGAAATAATTCCTCCCAATGTCAATGTAATTCCAATAGCTTGATTTAACGCTAGAGATTCTTTAAATACTATTGAACCACCTAATAATAATAAACAAAATTTACAATGTCCAACCATATTGTATCTATATTAGTGAAAATTAAGGAAAAGATATTTGTTAAGATTAATTGTGTTTAATTAAGGTATGTCTATTAATCCGTAAAAAAGTTCTGATCCTACCAGGCTTTCTTACGGATCAGGATTTTTTACGTATCAATAGTAACTTCTATCTAGTTGATCACAAATAACTAATAACAAGGATACGTTAAGGGCGATGTTTTTCCAATGATCCAATAAGACGTAAGATTAACAAAAAATGCTACAACACTAGAAAACAGGACCATGACCTAGAAAAAAAAATCAAGTACATTAATTAAATGAAAAATATTAATTTAAAAATATTAAACTTACGATATCAAAAATAGACCAATTGTGGCTCAAGGTACTACCGATAGGTTCAACAATAGGTACAATAAATAAGAGCATTAAAGCAGATAAAGGAGCTTGATAATACAAAAGTTGCATAGGGTCCATTTGTAGTTCTTTTTGTTTTTGATTGATCCACTGTAAAAAACAAAATAAGATATTTTAATGAATAAATTTTCTTTTAGAAAGATGAAAATTAATTTTAGTAGATTCTTAATAATTTTAAGAAATTTTTTAGCAAATAAATTGTGGCAAAAAAATTAACATGCAGAAATTTTTAAAAATTTGTTCTAAAAAATTGCATTTTTAATTTTTAAATTTCAATTTTTTTCTCATTTTTTTTTGCCATAATTTATTTGTTACAAAAATTTGTAAAATTATTGAATATCTGTCAAGTAAATTTTTATAGAATAATATATGAATTACCACTTGATAAAGCGATGTCACAAGTACTCCAAGAGTCGCATAAATAGTTCCTAGAATATTAAATTGTATATCGTAATAAAAATTAATAATTACTCCCAATACAATTGGAATAAGTGTTAATTTAACTGGGAGACCAAAGTGTTTGTTATAAAATGACATTTGTATGATAATGACACATGGAGTTGTCAACATTTTAGCAATCTGATAAGTCCCGACTGTATTGTGGGCCAAACTCAAATTTGTCAGGACGACGAACCCGCAAAAAGTCATTGCAATAAATAACATTTCTTTGACAGCAACATCTTTTATACAAAATACATCAAATTTTTCACATATTATCAACCCAATAAATGTCACTATGAAGTGTATCATTGACAGAGTTATGTTTGGAAAACCAATATTATAGTACACCCATTTGTTTAACAAGACTATTAGTATCGAAAAAAATACATTAAGTACTAGATATAATACTGTAGTTTTTTTGTTCATGTTTATGATTAATTTCGTTCTTTTAATTAAAATTATTTACAAGTTTCTATCAACCGGCATGTCTCTATTGTTATTTACATTCCTTTTATTATGGTGAACATAATATAGTAAATATATTTAGGTACAGTTTCAACGCGAGAATTATTTCGAACTGATATGTGAAATGAGAAGGAACTTTAATATAAATGATATTTAATTTAGCTGTTGCTTGACAATTTTTTAATTTTCTTTAACAAAAAAAATTTATTCTAAAAAATTATATTTTTTATTTTATTAAATTTCTAAAAGTCCATTTAAAAAATTTTTTTTTTACCATAAATTATTTATTAAAGAAAGTTAAAATAATTCTGTATACAAAAAGAAAGAGTATAAAAAATAATTTAACCAACTTCAGTGACAGAATTATAATTTCAGAAATCCATCAACTCAACCGCTGCAATATTTTCTTTAGTTCTCGCATGTTCTAATTTCCGTAAAAATTCATTAAATACATGCAAAGGCTTATTCAAACTAGTTTTCTTGTAATCTTTTATCCTTTTGGCCTGACTGGAATCACCTTCAACAGTTTTGTCTAAATTATCATAAGCATTGATTTCTTCAATAACTTTGTGTATGGTGGGAACTGTCATCGGGTCGAACTTATCAACAGCTTTTGGATTGAATGGAACTGATATTTTACCAGTTTTAGGATGAACGCAAAACGGTGATTTTAGTAAATGGTTCAATCCTTTAGTTACATTTATATCCAGCCGAGGATAACAATATTCAATCATTATTTCATCAATAAAATTCTTGTATTGTCTCCACTTAGAACTTTTCTATAATGAAAATAATTAATGGTAAAAAAAAATTTTTTTTTTCAATTATTAATTAAGGGGGTACTTATAACTTACTCCTTTGGTCTGTTCATAATAACTCAAGAATGCATTCCACCGGTCTAAGCTAGTCGTATATCTATCAAATAAGCTTTTGACTTCTTTCCTCGTGTCATCATCAGGCAAAAGTGTTAAAAACTTGTTGATATTTTTTTCCGTACCTAGCATATTTTGCTCTTCAACACACATTGACACAAAAATAGGAGAAATGATGTTTAATGCTCGTCTAACTGATGGGTGAATTTTGTATAAATTGACTTTTCTTTTAAAATAAGCACCTCCAAAAATCAATTGAAAGTACTCAGCAATAGCTCCTCTCTGTGAAGAATCTAATGACCGAGCTACTGAATCACAGATCCATGCATGAATACCACGTCGACCAGAAAATACCCACAATATGTGTTCAAAACCGTAGTCATCTGAATTTTATGTAATTAAAAAAAATATTAATTATAGATCGGTAAAAATTATACATAAATACAATTTATTTGATAATTACTACCTCGAAGAGCAACGTCAAGTATTTTACAAGCAATTGACATGTATTTCCAGCATTTGTTGCAGATATTTGCTTCTGAACAGCAGGTTCTCACTTCATCGTAATCTGTCAAATCAATATCAAAAACAAGTTCTCTTTCCATAGCTTCTAATTTTTTAGATCCTGATTTTTCTCCTGGGCTGCAAGTAAAATTAAAATTAAATTTACATAAATAGAATTGCTTAATTTAAATTATATAAATAATATATGCGAGTTAAAAATTACAAAATATTGAAGACTGCGCCAATATCAATTTTAACTGGAAACATTGATACTAATGCTTTTCCTAAATCATTTTGATCACTAAAGGCTTGATATCGGATATATATGTCACCTTCAAGAGTAAATGAAAATTCTCTGAGCTTGAATAGATCCGCTGAAATAATAAGTTTTTATTATAACCTTTGAAATTTAAGTTTGACATAATATTTATTACCATCTCCGTAGCTGAGCCATTTGTAATATTCATCAAGAGGAAATAATCTTGAGTAATAAACTTTGAGAAGATCCGTAATATTTTCCATTTTTATTTATTTATTTATTTAATTTTTAAAATATCATGAGGTAATTCAACAAGTGATTCACTGAAGTAATATTTTTCGGCCAAAGATTTGGCGGCAAGTATTGTAAACATCAACAACAGACATTTGGGTGAGTTTCGAAATGCGCTACGGACACGACTGGTGGAGAAAATTGAAAACTAATTTTTTTTCTAACTTGTCAGTGTATGGTAATTGCAAAAATTTTCTTTATTACCGAGAATTTTCGCGGAGACACGTGACCTAAGCTTTACATTTTGAATTTTCGCGGGTATATATTATGTTAACATAAATATTAGAATTTATTACGCATTAATGAAAAACACTAAAGTTAGCCGTCAGCTGTTAATTTAAAAAATTTTTTTAATAAATTAATTACAATAAAAAAAGCTTCTGAAAATTTTCACTTGTGATTTTTATTAATTTTTACATGCGAAACTGTTTAATTTAATTTTTTTTCTAATAATTAAATTGGTATAAAATTCTAATAAAAATTTTTAATGTCTGTCAATTTCATTGTCATTAATACTGCTTACTGTCATTAAAATTCTAGTAAAATGAGCTGGAAACTGATTAAATAGTCCTTAGCAAATTTTATCTAAGGTAAAAGAGCCAGTTATTGACACTGGCCTAGTTATTTACGATTACAATTTTATTTTAGTTAAAAAAAAAATAAATCAACTCTAATAATTTAGTAATAAATTAATAAATATGATTTTTTGTAAATATAAATTTACATTCAATTAAATAATATACACTCATTAATACAAATTTTCATATAATTCAATTATCTTTATTTTTATTTTGTAAAACATTAAATTTTGAAAGAACATAATTATCCAACAAATCTTTATCAAACATAAATCTTGACAGAGTTTTGTCTCCAATCCCAGAAAGAACGGTTATAAATTTCTCAAATTCATTAACACTTTTCATTTGATTTTCCAAATAGCCAGTGACAATAAAATCACTTGCACTTAAGTCTTTGTGCTTTTCAGCAATTTCATTTGCAGTTACTAATTTATTTGTTACAGCAATTTCTAGTTTTAAAGCTTCCTAAAAGTATAGAAATTATTACTAATATTCAGTAAATGTATTATTTTATTTAATTGACAGTATCATTGAGTTATATGATATTAAATCTAAATAATTTAGTATTTTTTCAGTACTTTGAATGCATAAAGTGGACAATTCCAGTTTTGCACATTGGGAGGTGAGATACCAGACAAATTCACTGATCCTCCTCTCATGTTTACATAGCTTAAAAATTGCAATGCATGTTCAAACTCTTCCATGTACATTTGAGTAAAAAATGATTGACATCCGGGCATTGCTACATCTGCTCGGCCAAAAAATGCCGCCTTATTTCAAAGAAAATAAAAATTACATTTATAGAGTATTTTAAATATTTAGTGATGTAAAAATAATATATAAGTATTATTCTTATTTATACCATAGATAAATAATTGTAAAAAGCTTTGAATTCAGTACCGATCTGTTGATTAAAAGCTGTTTCTGTTTCAGGATGAAAATTAAATTGAAGCCTCTTTTCTGAAGGCCATTTCTGAATTTGTCCATCACAATCGTTTGTAGTTTTTGGTGAATAAATTCCCTCATTCGATTCATTTCTGTCTTTTATGTAATAAGTACGTTTTGGAATAACAGTAAGCAATTTTGGAAAAAGTATCTTTCGAATTATTGACATTATTTTTAAAAATTTTTTTAAAATTTAGTACTAAAATTTTGACATTGATTATGAGGTTACAGATATTTTTAATGAAGTAACGCCAAAGACAATTGATAGTTGTAAAAAAATTTGTATATATATTTATTATATAATTCATCAATATTATTGAATTTATGTTTTTAGATTTGAATTGCTAATATAATTATTTTTGTTTTTCTTCTAATTTTAATTCAACAATTAACATATTCATAATAACTTCAATTAACGCTTTATAAATTTAATTAATACAGCAACATACTGCTATTATTGAGCGCAACGTAATACAATGATAAAATTTAAGTACCAATTAGTTTACTTATAATAATTTTTGTTTTTAAATTACATAATGCTCAATTAACAATAAAAATATTAAAATTTTTAATTTACTGACGATGAAAATCAAACATTATTCCAAATTTTTAAGAATTATGATATACATATTTCCACATAATTTTTTGGACAGTTGAAATTTATTATAAAAATGATTTTAAAAAATTATTCTTTCAGTGATTTATCAAACATGAATACTCCTAAACCTTCCCCGACTCTTTCGAGATTTGTAACATGATCAGCGATTTCTTTAATAGCGTCAACTTGTTCTTGCAAATATTCACTTTCCAAAAAGTCCAGTAAATTTGCATCATTGTGAGTTGAAGCCAGAGCATGAAGTTCAAGCAGGCTCTGAAATGATGAAATTTATAAGTTGATGAAAATAATTGCCAGGATTGATCAACTCTAAAATTAATGAATACATTTTTCGTTCTACATTTGAATAACACAAGTGTTTTTTATTTTTACAGACAATGAAATTGACACCAACTTCCCCATCCTTGAAACTCTGATAACGACACATAAACGTTATCATTACGTTTAGAAATAATAATATTTAACTTTAACTACGCAGTTTTAATACGAAAAAAATAATAAAAAATTTTAGTCCTTAAAATACTGCAATTTGATCATAATTGTCGACTGGAAAATTATAAGAAGATATAAATATTTTACCGAATTGACTTTCTTCTCGAGCTCCAAAGCTGCTGTCATAGCATCTTTAGCACTACCCCATTCCGCTTTTTCCGGCGATTTGATATCACTCAAAATAATAGAACCTCCTCTTTTATTCTGATATGTCATAAATTTCATAGCATGTTCACGTTCCTCATCAGAGGCCTGTTTAAAATACTGATGCAATCCTTGCAGTGCTACATCACTCTTGTCAAAATAAAAAGCCTGAATCAAAATGAAAATATGTATTTTTTATTATTTAAAATTTAAAAATTCACTTAAAAAAATGTTGTACTTAAAATAATCAATATTTTAGCCTTTACCATTGACAAGTAGACATAACTTGCGTGCAATTCCATATTGATTTGTTTGTTAAGCGCATTTTCACAATCAGCATTAAAATTTTGCCTTACGAGACTCATGGTGTATTTTTAAATCACACTTTTAAATTTTATATAGTTCCAATTATTTTATCTTTTGCCGCAAGCTATTTGTTGGAATATCACTACCGATCCACGTGAGTCTTTGATTTATTTTACACTGACATGATATTCATTCTTTCACTTATATATACAATGAAAGTAAGATCTTGCGCATGTACGTGCAACAATGATATATGTCTTCAGTTGAAATATTATTTACTTGTTTATTAAAATAAACAATTAATAAATTTTGAATGATTTTGTAATTTACTGGACTTATGTTTAAAAATAAATATATTAATCAATTAAATTATTTCTTATGAATTTTGGTATTTTCTAATGGAATAAAATTCATAATTAATTGTTGAGTCTTTAAGCCCCAATATTGAAAAATCACTATTTACTTTAAATTCCAAATTTTTAATAACTTCAAAACAAGTTCATTTTTTAACAATTGAACCGTATTTTATCATTATTTTTATCAATTTTTATGAATCATACCGGTTTGACAGGTCGACACCGACAATTACCCCCAAGCGCAATGAATGAAAATATTAAATATGTCTCAAACAAGTTTTCATTAAAATTTTTCTCTATAATTTAATGTTCTCAGAGGAGAAATTTTTTAGTTTGATTTTTCAAAGAAAAAATTGACTAAAATTTCATCCAAAATTTTTCAAGTTGAATTATGTATAATTTTTAGTTTAAAAATGTAGTAAATTATTAAAAATTGTCGTATTTTTTAAATATATTCATTTTAAATCACGATAAATGTATAAATTTAATACAAAAAAATTTGTTTATATTTTTGATTATAAATTTTGATTATTAAATTGAAACTAAATGTCTTTTAAAAGCCCACTTTTTTCAAATGGCCAATCCGACAGTCAAATGTTCCCACGTGGTCTGTTACCAAACAGTTCTATTGGTTACGTAACAGCCAATGAAAAAGAAACAGGTAAAAGATAAATAAGTGTAGTCATCTCGCTCTCGAGACACTGTTGAAATTGAAGAGAGTAAAAGATGGAAAAACATATATTTATGTACGTGTAGTAACCTCAAATATCGAACTATACAGTTGTTCGTCTCAACACTTGAATAGAATAAAATAGTTTCAGTAGTGCTGATCAAATTATTTGTTTTCGCGCGACTTTACGTCTTAGTAAGGTTTCACAATTTATGAAAATGAGACGAATTAATAAAAAATCAGTAAAAACATAGAATGAAATTTAGGTTCAATTCATTGGAAAAAAGATACCAAATTATTGATGTAAAATAATAATAATAATCATCAGTATTATTATTTAATAAAAACTTATTTTACTGAAATAAAAAAAAAGTGAAATTATGATGGTCAGATTGAGATCGTTCAGAATTTTTTTTATGTTATTTCAAGCAATTATTGGAATATCTGGTACGACTCACTGGGTTGTCACTGAAAATGGAAAAATCCAATCACAGGTATAATAATGTTATTATAATTTTTGTTAACAGTAGAAATTATAAAACAAACAATTTAATGTAATGCTTTATTTGATTAGCCAAAAAATGATAAATTGCTTCTGACAACACATTAAAGACCTGATAAGATATGACTAATTACATGTAGAAAAATATAAACTTTATGTAGCACTAGTTGGTAGAGATTTTATGTTTGATACATTTATCATAACAACATCTCACATATATCATTTAACATTCAATTGCCGTAGAATTGATGATAAAACTTTAATCAGATTGGTTTAAGGATTTTATCAATTAGTTTTAATATTTTATTTGTGATAAAATCGGATTTGAATTGCTATACTTAAATCTCATTGATAATGGATGAGATCCCGGGTATTTTATTCACCTAATATTCTGATATTATTTCAATATTTCTGATAATTACTCACATTGACATTGTCTTTTATAGTTGGACTCGGCATTTCAAATGAAACGACCGAATGATCTTCCTGCATTTCTTGAGCAAGAAAAACGAATGAACATTGTTCAATCACTGCACAAAAAAATAATGGCAAGAAAAATGGTTCTTGATAGTCAAATAGCTGTTCTCAATTCCATCGGAGATTTGGAATCTTGGTTGCAATCCTCAAATCCAGAATGTATATCTAATCGGAAATTATTGGAGGATTTCGATTTTTATGCTAGTGTTGCTACTGATGGTAGCTACCGAAAGGGAGTAACGTACGTTGTATAATTTATAAGTACTGTTTGAAATGGTTTTACCTGCAAGAATAAAATAACCGAGTTCATTACTACTTGGTACATTAAATATTTGTCTTAAATATATTTGCTTTTTACAGACAAAAAGATTATTTACTCGACGGAATACCAGATGATGGCAAACGAGCCATTCCAGATTGCAAAAAAACTTTTCCTTTAGATTTTAGCATGTACACTTTTGAACACCTCAGTGTGAGTAAATTGATAAAAAATTTACGTTAACTGTATAATCAATAATTTTATTTTTCTAAAAAACAGGCAATGCGCAATAGGAAAAATTTATCGCAGCACCAAGAAAAAGGCTTGATAAAGTATTTACCACCAGGAACGGATTTAAATAAATTCGGTCATCAAATAGCGCATGGATTGAAAAGAAACAGCACTTCATGGTTGCATTTAAATCTTGCTGCTATTTATTGGCGAGTAAAAGGAGATGCTTTTAATGCTCTTGAATGCGCTAGGCGGGCTATCGTTACAGCTCCTAGGTAGATAAAAAGCTTTTTATTATATAACTATAAAGAAAAATAAATTTTAATGACATATTGAAAGTAAAGTAATGAATAAATAATTTTAAAGGCAATATCGTGACATACCATTATTAACAACGGGTGGAATTTTACATGCTGCTAAATATTCAGCAGAAGCGGCTATTGTTCTCCATGCGGCAATAGATTATGCGCCAACACAAAGTCATCAACATCTTGCTTTAGGGCATGTTTATGCAATTTTAGGTGATTACAATCGATCATTAGCGTGCTATGACAATTCTTTGAGGCTTACGCCTTCAATGGAGCAGGCAAAGCAAGCTAAATTTGTTATATTATGCTGTCAAAGTTTGACTGAAGCTCTCACTGCTTTACACAAGTAAATACACCCGTTTTTTTTTTTTTTCAAATTTATTTTTCTATCAATCAAGTTACAAGTTGATCGGAAAAGCACATGGGTTTTTATATGTTATTTAGGAGACTGGATGACATAGTGATGGAGTTACACGCACAACAAAAAGATTATACAGAATGGTTAAAGCTTGAAGAAAAAATATTGTGTGAGCGAATGAAAACGCCTTTTGCGGCATTTCGTGCTCATCGTTTAGGGCCTATTTTATCAAATAGAGGACAATCTTGTATGCAGCGTGAAGGCGACGATGCAATGCTATCATGTCAAGTTGCTAATGACAATCAAATGTTTGCCCATAATCTTCTTGTTGATATTGGCGTCAGTTTGCAGCAATTAAAAAATGTTGAGAATCAAGTTGAAAAAATTAATGACAGAATGTCAACAGCCAAAGTTCTACCTTGTAAGTTATTCAAATTTTTATCTTCAAACAAATATTAGAAATTTTTTGTTTATTATTTTATTAGATTAATTCATTATTATTATTTTTCAATTTTTAATTAGCTAAAAATGAGCACTTTAGTCCAATACCAAAAAATTCTAATGACCGGAGTACGGAATTCTTTACAGTTTTTATGGAACCGACTAGTAAACCAAAGTATTATAATTTTGAAATAAAGAAAAGTAATCGAGAGTTTGAAAACAAAAATTGGCCAGATCAGAGCGAGTGTGAAAAACCATCGCTACTTATAGACACCAAACAATACATACCTATTTATTTATCACCAGAGAACAAAGGCTACATGTTGGTATTGCATGATTATCAAGAAAAAAAAATGTATTAACGATAATTTTGTTTACTTAAAAAGTTTTTTTTTTCAGAGTTAATATTTTTGTTAATGAATTGATTGGAATGGATTCAGGCAAAGAGCATGCATTACCCTGGTATCCACCGATTTGTGAGACACCAAACTCTTTTGACTCAAAATTTATTTCTCCGTTATTGTTAAAAGCAACTATGGGAATTAGTTCTCCTGAAAGCAGTTTGACATCATTTTTAACAAGTTTGGCTAAAAATTCAGAATTAGCTGAAATCGGACAAAGAATTTTGACTGCTACAAAATCAGTAACGTATAAATTTATCTAATAAGAGTATTAATTTGATGCAGAGAATGACTAAATTATTATAAATTTGTTACGTAGAAAGTTGCTGCGCCATGGGTTCTGTCTATGCTGGCTTCTTTGCACTGGCGAGTCGCTGGAAAATTCAGAAATGCTCTAGACTGCCTTCAATCTGCTTTAAATACTGTTCCAAATGGATTCAAAGATGTACCTTTAGTAAGTATCGCTTCAATCAGCCAAAAATTTGGATTGATTGATGATGCTTTGAGAACTACCAAAGAAGCTCTTCGGATGAACTCTATTGAGGTAATTTGTTGCATAATAACATAATATAAATACTCAATGAATTAGACATTGCGAATTTTATATTAATTTACTATCCTAAATAAAAAATAAATCTAATAAAGTGTTTGATTTTTTTTGTTCAATTTTATTCAGCCATTAACAAATTATTTATATGGATCATTACTTTTTGCGAAAAAAAATTACACTGGTGCGATGTATCATGTGAAACAAAGCTTAAGAGTTGATCCAGAATTAATAGATGGCAAAGCTTTAATGTTATTGAGGGCAGTTATTTGTCATAGACGTTCAAACAACCGACGTATAGGTGATGCTTTAATTTATTAATACTTTTTTTTATACATTGACATTTATTTAAAATTAAAACTCCAAATTAACTTTTTTCAGTTTAAATTAAAAATAATTTTTATAAATAGATTACACCATTTATTTGACATTTAAAGAATTGATTTAATATTTTACAAGTTTTTACTAAAGTTAATTAAAGAATCAGCGATAATTAAATAATTAAAAATAAATTTTGACCTAGATAAAGAATTAAAAACTGTTATCAAAATTGATAGCTTTTTTCTTAACTTTTACAGGGAACGGAGGAAATGAAATAGAGAGCTGTGGAATGACGTATTCATCACCTGAGAGAATAGCTAAACATGATTTAAATGAAGGAGAAACAGTCCTCTGTTTTGGAGACGGTAGAGATTGTAAACCTATACAATGTTTTGCTATGAAAATGCACAATGATGAAGTAAAAGGTCCATAATTACACTGACAATGAGATAGTATGAATTGTTAGCTATAATTATTACTAAAAATCGTACAAATATTGATCGATCGATCAGTAATCAAAATAAAGTGATTATATGACATTATAGAGTCTCGTTTCAAGGAATCTCCGAAGGATTTATTAAAAATAAAACTAAGAATTGCATATCGACTGAATTTAAACATTCCGTATCCACAAATATATTTTCTTACTTTAAAAATGTGAGAATCTAGCAATCTCAGTTACTACTAAAGCACAAGTTTGAATTTAATGATAAAATGTCTCTGTTTTATATTGACTCTTGATGATCTGTTTGTGTGGTGTGTTTTAAATTTTAAAGAAGAATACTATAGATTATATATTAAATGAATGTATATAAAGTTATTTTGTATGATAGTGTTTCATTGGAGTGGTATTTAAATATAAAAATGATGTTAAACTACATATACTGTATTTATTTGAAAATTTTTTTTCAATCAACCTGAACTGAAATTAATTAAAAAAAATTTTGAACTTACCTTAAGGATATTACGGCTGCCTAATTTCAAAACACAGTAACTGACAATTTTAATATTTAAAAAAATTTTTCTTAATAAAAAAAAGTTTGCGCGCCAAATTGATAAAAAATTTGGTTTATGAATAGAAAATCCTAAAAAAAAAATCAGGTATGAAAATTTTGCAGTTGCTGTATTTTAAAATTGGGCAGCCGAATAGACCCTATTATTACGCTTTTAATTAAAGTAATTTACTAAACTTTATTAAATTAATGAATCTATTTTACAGTGTGCTTATACAAAATTGTAAGTAAATTCATTCAAATATTCATACTTTTTATTAGTAATAAAATAACAATTAGCTATATGATTTTATTAATTTCAATATCCGGTGCAAAGTAATATCCCAATGAGTATAATCTTGACAGACAGTAAATGATGTCCGCAATCAGTTTTCCTTTTCTTGGATCAGCTCTTCGTTGCAGATTTTTTTATGACTGTACAAAAAACATTGATATTATTTCATCGCAATAAATAATCATATTAGCACATCAATAAAGATATTTCTGTACTTCAAACTAAAAAACAAAATAGTTAGTATTAATTGCTATAAAAATATGAACAATAATAATTATTTTTAATGAAAATAAAACCCTTAAAAACTAAATATTAATATTTCAAAACCTTTATTTATTTAATATGTGCCAATTGGTATTGTACATAAGTATTGATATAATCCAAAAAAATTTTTTTTCATAAATATTAATTTAATTATTCATATGTTACTTGGATTCTTTTTTCAATCAACTCCCGATAATACCAATCAAAACATAAATAATTAATGATACCTAAAAAATAAAAATTAAGTTGATTATGTATACAAGTATCAAAATATCAAGTTTCTAAATTCGATACTTGACGTGTAAGCCCGTAGGTCTTCCCCCTTTTACATCCAGTAACTATTGATGAAAGTTTTGTACATACGTTTTTTACCAGCACAAGTACTGTAAAGTACATACGAGTATGTATTACATATACGTGTATAATTCTTTATATTAAATGGAATATATTATTAAGCTGTTGTATGAAAGAAGCCCCATCATAGCCGCTGTCACACGCACAAGAGTCATATGTCTAATCTTGTGCAGTGGCCAGCAGCTGCATTAAGGCCCAATTTATCTTCATTTATCGATAATTAAATACAATAATTATATACCTCACACCTCTGTTAATTAATTAATTAAATTAATCATTGATGATTGAATTAATAAAATAGAGGCCACTCAGTTAGAGTTACTTGTTAAAAAATAATAAACTGTATTTTTAGTGAAGATATCTGACATACTGGTATACTATATCCACCTATAAGGCATTAAATAAGATCGGTGTCACAGTAGCAAATATATTCAGTGTAATATTTAGTATTATAACCGTATAGTAGGTGAATCGCCGGGAATAAACATCTTTAGGTGCTATAGAATTGACCGGATAGTTCAAGCATTAATACAAAATTCATTGAGTTCGATTTTAGAGTGCAAAGGTAATACGAGTTCTTAAACACTGTCCTCGTTTCGAAATTTATAATTCAGTATAATTTTAACATTTTTTTTTTTTTCAACTTGGCGTTAAAATTAAAATTAATCAGTAATTAAAAATTACACTCGCGGTACCGATACTGAAAATAGTGTAAGCGTTACAATTTTTAGAATTGTCAATTTAGTTAATAAAATTAAAATGTTTAAACAAAAAGAAGAAACAACTACTCCTAAAAATATTTTTTTTTATTTATTATTTTTGGACTCCCGCTATTATTTATCCGCAAGTTACCGATTTTATTTAAAATATTCTATTGAAGGAGGAAATTTACTTCGCACTAGTTATTTATATTTGATATTTTAATTAATTAAAAGTGTATAATTTAAATGAAAAATAAGCTTCAAACAATCACTGCACTGACAAACAAAATGAATACTGAATAAAATAAAAAACACTCATAACATTAACAAGTTTCTTATAGAACTGCAAGTAGTTTCATCCCTTACCTCGTGTTTTATACTACAACCCCACGTGGTAACTTAATCCATCGACCAATTGCGCAACAGCTTTTTACAGTACCGGCCAATCGGTTGAAAGTATTAGCCGTAGAAAACACGTGTATCTTTGGAAATAAGGGCACACAAGTTATGCAAGTCGCAGACATTACCCTTTTACATACATAAATCAAAGATGTTTTTTAGATTTTTAATAAATTTTATTAATCAATAAAAGAAATAAATACTTGCTACAAATATAAATTGAATACATATTTTTTTTATGTATTAAAATTATATTTATTTAATATCTACTGAATACATCAGATTTTTTTTCTTATAATTTTTAAAGATCGAGGATTGAATTAAAAAATTTTTTGTCGTTTTAAATAAAAGTGTGATCTTTTTTTTTCTAAAAAAAATTTTTTTCAACTTATTTCAAAATTTATTTTATTGTTTCTAGGCTCATTTTATAGAGGATTAAATTTATTTACAAAATATCAATTAAAATTTGAACTATTATCAAAAATACTCCAAAAGAAATCTTTAAGTAAAATTTTTTATAGCTTGAACAATTCAAATAATTAAAAACTAATTTTTTTAAATAATTTTAGAAAAAGTTAGCGGATAGTAATGTATAAAAAAAAAAGAAAAAGTTTAATATTGACAAGAAAATAGTATACAGCATACTAAGTAGGTTAAGAATTATAAATGTAGTTTAATGAGGTTTATAAAATGAAATTGGTGTAATGTTATTTTGTACATTCTATACATTAATGATTTAATTATTGAGGTGAGTTACGAATGATGTGAATCCTTAAGAGTGTGAGGAAGTATTTATTAGGAGAACAACAACAAGATCTAGCTTTAGAATTCACTAATTATGCTTATAAATACTTATACACATTCATACAATTATAACTATGATTCTATGCAATGTAATAAGATTTAGCAGTGTTTCCTTGAGACTAACTTGACCTATTTTATATTTTTAAGTACTTAGTTCCGAATATGCAAAACAGAAGGTTCGAAGAAATCTATGTTAAATAAAATAGTATTCAAATTATATTAATTATCATAATTGTCATGAACTATTTTTAATTTATTTTAGTATAAGTAATTTTCATGCAAACTAAAAATTATTACATAAATTTTAAAAATTATTTCACTAAATTTTTTTGTCGGAAAATTAATATTTTTGGCGCAGCTAATAATGCTAAAAAAATTCTACTTTAACTTCACAAAATGATATGAAATTAATAGCATTAATTATATTTAATTTTAATAAAGAAAAATAATTATAATATTGATTATTAATTAAGAAAATTAAGAAATTGAAGAATATAAGAAACAATTTTTTTCGTTTTCGATTAAAAGATAAAGATCTAATTGAAATAAAAAGATAATTACAGAATACATTTTTATAACATTTTAATTACAGAAAAATATATTTTAAATTACTAAATATTACTGCAATTATTAATAATAAATAAAAATGATTTATGATCAAAAAAAGCTGCACTCTAAGACCAAATATTAAAATTTATTATACATATTAATTTGTTGTGACCAATCAAAATAAATTTCTAATAAATTATTATTATAAATATCAAGAATTAATAACACGAATAAATTTAATAAATAGGTCAATTGTAAATAATGTCAGTTTTAAGTCAATTTTAAATAAAATAACAAGATTTTGCAAAGTGCATCATGGAGTTGGAATAAAAAAAGTTTAGATTGTTATTTGCAGTTGCGGTAAAATGGTATAGACTAGTTAAGTATAGATATAAGTATCGAATCTAATAAGGGTGGAATGCGAGCAGTTGCGAGAAAGATGCCTGATATCCCCGTGTCCCCTACACCGACTTCCAGAGTACAGTATAAGTAACGTTAGCCGACTAAGCTGTACGACACTTTTCAGGATTCGGCTTAGCACCCCGCGTCGGCTTCGTCTTTATATTTCTTTTATTTACCATCCCTACTACCCATTACCTTTTACCTTTAACCTGCTACTACCTGTTAATTATTATTATTATTATTGTATATGTATATTGTCATTATTTACTCTTAATTGAACTATGCCTGACTAGACATTGAATTTTACTACTGAAAATAAATCTCACCTTATTTTATGCAAGGAAGATGTAAAGATAAATTCACCTAGGAATGTTTTCATGAGTTTTTAATGCAGAACTTAGTCCAGCAACCAGTTTACGAGGCAGGATAGCTTCAGGATGATTATATAGGAAACCACCTTAAGTTTATGTCATATTTCATATCTCAATTGTACAATGAAATAAGACAGAAACATAAGACGGCTTGCCTATTTTTATGATAACTTGATAGAATATGCCTACTTTCGTTCCATTGGCTTCTTTTATTATGAAAAATTCTTCTTTTACGATATTCTGGAGAAATATGTTGGTCTTCATCTAATTAGAAAATGCACTTTATTAAAATTAACATATGTTTGGTTTTATAAAAAATTTTTAGTCTTCAATGAAGTATCAAATTTTATAGATGATATTTGTCTAATTGTTTTAAATTATTTAAATTTAAAGCCACAGTAAAAAATTTTGTATTTAAATACACATTCTCTTAAATCAATAAAAAACGTGTTAAATATTTTACTTCAAAATTTTTTACTGTGTAGGAAAATTTCTAAGAAATTGATAAAATTGTTTAAACAATTTCAAAGAATTTTTTTTTTGTTTGAACACATTTTTTTATTATAAAATTAAATAACGAATTTAATACAGAGAAAATTTTATTATAAATTTACATCGAGTTGAATTTTTGAAGGCTATTTTCCACACCTCAAATTTTTTATAGTTTTTGTAATTACCGACGCGCTAGAATGCGTTAAATTTAAATTGCGCTGTATTATTCACATGAAATAGCAGGTGACATTCGTAATTAGTTTTCATGCAACCTCAATTAATTTATTCTAATCAGAGTTTGCACATGTAACCGTCTAAATGTTTACAAATGTTTGATGAGGGAATAATCGTTGGTTGTAGCTTTCAAGCGTTTTTTTCATAATTAAATTTTATAGCAATTAACAGAAAAATAATCAATCATTTTTTTATGAAAATTTTATGCACTAAAAATGAATTCTGAATATTTCAAATCAAAATTCTGGGTAAAATACTGAATGTATAAAAGAATTAGAATTTTTTTTAGCGATTAGAATTTGCATTTATCAGCAAAAATTAAATAAATACAGACACCCAAAAATCAAATAATAATATTATTTTATTTATATTTAAATTTACAGATAAAACATTTCGAAAATAAAATATAGTACACACGAGGAAGGTTTAAAAACATTACAAACCAAATACACCGTATAGAATTGCATAAGAAGCCGTTTAAATCTTCTAACGGTAAAATGGATTAATAGCAACCCTCGGAGAAGCCTTGCAGGTCTCATAGGCGTAGCCTTTTTTCATACCGTGATTTTTTTTATTATATTTTAATATTTTATCGATCAGTAAAAGTAACTTAAAATTGAATCGAAAGTTTAAACATTTTTTCCAAAAAATATCATGTTTTGCATATTTTGATTCACTTCTTTTATTTTTACTAATCAAAAGAAAAGTTTTCAATATCCAAATGAATGATTTTCGTTAAAAAGTCTGTAATTTAAAATAATTTTCAGTGTGATACGAATCATAAATATAAAAATATACTTTTGTATAAAAAAGGTCAGAGAAAACAAGAGCATATAAAATATAATACGACTCACTTAATAATACAGTTATTGAAAGAATTTTTTACCTGCTTGCGCACGTTAAAAGTTACCTTCACCCTCTTATGCTGATAGTAAATTCTACTATACCTTCATATTCGCATATTCACCTTTAGCTTTAGCTCACGTTTTTACCGGTGGACTTATACGGGTTTAGAGCTTTTTCTCTTGTGTCACTTTTATCGACTGTTAATTTATTTATTAAATTTTATTTTAAAAGTCTATCTATTATGAATTGTTACTTACAACGAAAACTTATGACGTTGATATTAAAAATAAATAAAGTCAGAGAATGAAAAGTCGAAATGTTTTAAAAAATAAATGTTTGTACTGTGGAACAATATTAATCAGTAAAGTTTAACTTTCGAGAAAGTTTTATTGGATAATAAAATTTAAATTAAAATTTTCTTATTGACATATTTTATGGTAGACATAGATTGCTCGAATGATATTATTTATTTATTTATTTATTTGATGCAAAGCGTGGAAGGAATTGATATAATATTGATAAGTTCCTCCAAGGGATGCGAACAGGGGTGGTTCAATGAAGCTTTAGTCCATCCAGTGACGTCAGAAGATAACAGAAATACGCTTGCGCTTTGCTGGGCCAGTGAACTTTCCTATATCATATGCTGAGAGTTTATAAAGACTGCAACTGCGAACTGCAGGAGGTCAATGGCTCTATTCCTATCTCTTTGGCACTTGACGCAACTTTTTTTGTTATAAATTTTTAAGTTACTTTTTAGATATAAGACATGGAACGAATAATATGTAACAGATGTGTCTAAATATAATAAATTCTTGATATTGATTTAGATATTTGTTTTTCTGTTTCCCGTAAAAATATCATTTAAATCAATTTCAAACTTTAATTTTATCTTAAATGTTTGATGAACAAAAAATCTTTTAAGGAAAATTAATTAAGACTTTGGTTAATCGAGTTAAATTTGATAAAACGTATTTTTTTTTTGGACGTAATAAATGTGCGAAATTACTATTTAGAGCATGGAAGTGTAATTCACGGATAAACCAAGGGCAGGTCATTATTGAATTTTAAATTTACCAGGTATAGAGTTACTCTGCTTTATATTAAGGCCAATGAAATTATTTTTATATGTGCTGTGATTTTATTAATTTTTAAACTTGGTCTGAATGAGCTATTATTAATTTATCGGTCATATATCATGAAATTCGAGAGAAAAACCCACGTTTATCCGTATTACTTTCAGTAGTTTTTTATTAACTTTATAATAATCGTTCATCTTAAAATAAATTATACCTATATAAACAGAATAAAAATTTTTTATAGAATATGTAAGCATACATAGATTAATTTATCTGTTATTTCATTCGAGCGTTTAACAATTTCATTTTATAATTTAAATTTTACTTACATATTAATGGTTTAATTAGATGCTGATATAAAATCATCTATTTTAACCCAAAATTTGATTAGTTATTTCTTCTCAATAATTTTGTACATAAAAAAATTTATTTATAATCTAAAATCTGCGTTTAAGAAATAAAATTCATAAAATTTCACTTGTTGTTTATTTTTGTATTTTATAAGAAAATTATAAAGTAATATTTGTTCAAAAATCTTCCTCTTACATTTCAAGTTAAAAAATTGGAAGAAATATTTAATAAAAAATATATAAACTCGTTAGATTTTGTGTTAACTTTATTGACTTTGAATAAAAATTAATTATAATTATTATAATAAATATATAAAATTTAACTTCTTCTTCGATGCTTTTCTCAATTGAGAATTTTTCTTATGGATTAGAATTTTCACCGATGTGAATTCTCCATCGAATGAATTATATATGACTTTTCCAGTGCATGCTACTATACATTCATGTATCGTAAATAAATGAGGGGTATTCCATGCCAAACTTCAGAACTTTAATATATTATTTATTTATGAGTAAGAAAAAAATGAGCAGTACACAACTATTTACGATCATACATAAATTTTGAGCATACATCCATAATTAAGTATTAACAAAACTTTAATTTTTGAAATTTTTTAAAACTGTATTTTTACTAAAAAGTTTAAGGTTTAAATAAAAATTATTAAAAAAAAAAAAATATTGACACATATCATCATATCAATACTAAAAACTATTAAGTACAAATTATTTGTTATAAAAAATCATTGCAATAGTGCGATTTTATTTTTTCTCAAACTTAATTTATAAAGAAAAAAATTCCTTATTCAAATTAGGTATCAGTTAATTTAAATGTGGTGAGTTTTGATAGTATTTAAAATTATTAGAACAAAATTTAAATTGATTTAGATTAGGTCGGGTACTTAGCAAAGTAACATCATATTAAATTGTTTTCCGATAAAATCCATTTAAATTTGTGAAAGTTAATGTACTCAATGTGGGGCAAAAAAATTGCAGAACAATTATAGAAATAATAGCATTTATTACTATTTACAGTATTGATTCGACTTGCAACAGTTGAAAAACATTATAACTAAAAGCATTTGTGTTTCGTTAATTACGAAGGAAGAATAACATTGAAAATAAAAGTTGAGGGATAAATAATGAGTGTTTATTTTCACATTATTGCATGGCTGTTCATTGATCGAAGCAGAAAGTAAACAAGTATAAAGTATATTTAGAAAACTCGATGTGTATTTCTCTCAATTATATATAATTTGATGTGTCGAGTAAATGACGTAGAAAGAAGCTTGGCTGTTATGTAGCGATGCGAGGAATTTATAGTTAGACGTAGAGAGATCTCAAAGGTCGACCTAATTTTATTTCTATGAGCAAGCTCCCCATTGACCCAAAGTTGCCTGGCAACCAAGCATCACCATAACCTCGGGGTTCTACTCTGGGGCAACCAGGATTCATTGAGTTTTTAAGTATTATTTTTCGTATTAATCAGTTTTTTTTTATATTGCAGTAGTAGTTCAAAATTTTGTTATTTGACAGAAAAATTTGAAATTTGAGATTCCCATTACACAAAATACAATTTTAATAGTAAACTTTGCAGATTTCAGATTTACTTTTGGTTGAATAAATGGAAAAAATTTTTAAATTATTATTTTAATTTTGAAGTTTCACTCTCTTAAGTTTATTTGGTAGTTACTGAATTTCACGGTCCACAATATATTAATTCAAAAATAATATTTGTAATTTTTTTTTTCTAATAGAATGAGTAAAACAAAAAATTTCAAAAATATAAATTTTTCGATTAAAAGATTTTTTTTAATTATAAAAAAATTGACATTCAAAAATGATTTAATTCCACACGTAGAGCACAGGAAAAAAATACTTGAAATCGCTGGACTTATATGGACGGTCTTTGGGTGATATAAAATTTTTTCTAACCCCTAAAGCTTTAAAACTAAATGAAAGATTTATTTTTACAAATTTTCATAATAATCGTCGTAAATTTTTAATAAAATAGAATCCTTAAAAAATAAAAATTTTTCCGTAAAGCTAAACCAATTATCATTTATTTTAATAATTATTGTTTTATAAAATTTCGAAAAAAAGAAAACAATTAATTTTTTTATTCAACAATTTCATGATCAAATTTTTGATTGCTCACCAATAGTCGGCGTTGTACTAACTGATCAATTCGATTTTTATGCAGAATAGAGTCAAGGTAACATGTTAAAAAAGAATCCTTGAAGATAAAATTGTATTGGTAAAATTTTTCAAAGTTAAGTTTAAAAAATATAATTCAGATATAATGCTCGTCACTGATTTGTTGTTGAATGTATTTATAAATAGAGTTGAATTATCTGAGTAGTGAATTTAGTTAATTCATAGGAAGGTTTGAATAAAACAAAAAGTTGAATCAAGATCTGAATCAATCGGGCATATATTTTTGGGATGAATGTATGCGTGTATGTGCCCTTGTTAAGGGAGTGTACCGGTGCACCGGAGCACCCGAGGCAAAGAGTGGGATTGTGAATGACGCGAATGCAGGTCACTGGGTTGCGTTACTCCATCCTCCATCGGCGTCATCCTCAATGGGCCTTTATTTATGGACCTTCTCTGCGACATTCTTTACTCATAAAAATTCAAGATATAACGCGCACGACATTGAATTTATAACTATTCAATTACTATTCATCCTTGTAACAAACAATTTTACACTTTTTTTCCCACTATTATTCCGATAATCAGTTTTTTTTTCCAGCTCTCAATTTATCAAGGAATCGACAATTAAAAATAACGAGGAATTTTGGATAATAATTATAAGGCAAGTACTTTAAGACTTTTAATTTCATGTGAACATCATTTGAAATTGATAAATTGTCTGATTTTTCAAAAAATATCATTAGAAATTGAAATTCGTTGTTTAAACTGAATCCACAATTTCATGGAAAAATTTTTTTTGTTAAAAAAAAAAATTATTATTTAATAATACATTCCTAGTAAAAAATTTTAATCTTGATGTAACTATCATTGTTTCTTTTAAAATTACAATACTGTAAAAATTTTTGAATTTTTGGAGTTTAAATAAAATAAAACTACTTAAGTAAAATTTTAAGTTTCATTGAATATTAAAATTCAACATAATTTGATTTATATTTAATACAATAGCATCTTGAAATAGAAAAAAAAAAATAAATAAATTAAAATTGAAAATTAATTAGAAAAAACATTTTTTTTTTAATCATTTAATTATCAAAATTATAACTTGGATAATTAATAAACTATACAACAAATCAATGACTGAGAAATCACATTGTAGTTTCAATTATTTAATTTGATAATGAAAAATTTAATTTGCAAATAAAATTCTAATAGACAAACAAATATGTTTTAAAAAAAAAAAATGTAAATTAAAAAGATTGTTTAATAAGTATGATTGCTATTAACAAAAATTAATTTTACAGAAATAAATGAATGAAAAAAAAAAAAATTACGGGAAATTGAATGGCGATATATCTCAGGCGAAAATGGACGGTGAACTACGCGGATGAGGTAGCCTTGGAAAACTAGGGCTTTGAACCAATTTGAACCTCGATGTACTCTCTTACCGATTGTATGTATATATATTCGAACTTGCAATACACAGAACTATGCTGGACGTTCTGTTCTCTACCCGAGAAGGAAACGGCGTTACAAAACGGGGAAGCGCGAGCGAGAAAGATCTAAACGGTCGTGACGTCAGAGCTCGACTGGCCAATCGCGAGTTCGCATTCAGCTGACGTCACCACCTCCCCTGACATGACGTGCATTCCAGGGGGCTAAATGGGGTTTTCAAACCGAGGAAGGATTCGTGAGCTATATTTTGACCTAATTAACAAAACTAAATAGTCGTCACGAAAAGTATCTAACTCTTCTCAACTAAAATTAGTCTCTATTAGTATTTTTAGCTTTTTATTGTTTTATCTTTTTAATTATCAGAATTATTTTCATAAAAATAAAAATCACATATTTTTGCATGTTAGAATATTTAAACTAACTTTAAAAATTAAAATACTAATTATATCATCGAAATTTTGGGCTGTCCGAACATTTATGATCTTGTGAAAACTAAAAATTCTAAATTATATTTTTTAGAAAAATTATTCATTGTAACCATTCAATTAAAATCATTATTACTTAAATTTTCAAGTCTGTATAAATAAAATGTAGGAAAAAACTAACAAAAATTTTTTTGATTAATATAAAACTCATATGAGATAATATATTGCCATTAATATATACAAAATTGAGCAATGTAAAACATAAACATTGACAATTTAGTCAATTATGATTTGAATTGAAGCGTTAGATTATTTTATTTATTTTTATTTATTCCTTTAGCTCTAAATGCATTTGACAAAATTTATAATATATAAATTTCTAAATATAAAAATCAATTATTGCATGAATAGTTAATTAAATTCACGCATCATTTTTTTTTTTATATTGTCTTTAAATAATATATGACAACACCCCAATTAATTTAATAATTGATATTTAAAAATGCTTGGTGTTCATACGATCATATGTGTCAATGCCTGATAATTTATCACATATGTTCCGGTATTGAAAAAATATGATGTGTTATTTTTATTTGGAAATCAAATTTAATACAAGTTTTAATGGAATCTCGTAGTTTTAATTACTTGAATCGAAATTTGAAAAATGATTTCGACTCTGGGAGATATAAGTAAGTATATAAGTGTAAATAGCGTTAAATTAGCTTCAATATATCAAACGTAACTCAACTTAATTACATTTCTAAAAAATAAGCTTAAAAAAAGAAAAGTTATAAGAAAAATCAATAATTTAATTATGAAGTTAATAAATGAATTGAAGAAAGTTATTGGATAGCGGCGAGAATTATAACTAGAAATTAGTCAAATTATCCAACCATTAACTGATGTAAAAGCTGTATATATAATTGATTATTTAATATAATTAATACGATATTGGTTTAAAAATTTTTGTAAGGTAAATTTGAAGCAGATAGTTTAAAATATTTGTGATGGTACGTGCTTTGATTAATAAAAATTATACTTATTATTTTTTACAGATTATTTTTAAGCAGAAATCTACTTTGAAAATTTAGTAAATAATAATAAATACAAACAAAGTTAAAGAATGTAATGAAGAAATAAATATATTAGACATTTTTGTTCAAACTACGAATGTCATCTTTAAACATTAGTAATAAGAATATATATTATTCAGTAGATATGGGTATAAGAAAAAATGATGTTATATTTCACCAAAAGTGACAAGTAAAGTACTGTCTTCTGTTTTATTTTCATAACTTTTTATCTCTATATTTTGAGGACTTAAACTCCTACAAAGAAAACATTTAAGCTGTGACAAGTGCTTTTCACCTTTGTAGTACATATTTGCATATTTATCCTTGTTAATTAACTCTACATACTTGACATTTTTCACATTTTTCAAAAGCATCGTACTTAGTTAGAATTTTGCTGATAACAAAAGAGACATGTGGAATTACATTGACCTCGACAGAATTTTATTTCATCGTCCAATGGAAGTAAAGGTTACTTATTATTGTTTTTTTTTTCCAAATATTTATTTTCCTTTGAAAATTAACGAAAAAAATATTTTTTTGTAGTATCATAAAATTTTTTTAATAAACTTCGTAATTTCCTCTGTTTTGACGAGAAAAAAATTTCATCAAAATTTTTTGTCTTACATTTTTACGGTAAGTGTTTAATAGTTTCTCTAAAAATTATTTTTTAGTAAATTTAATTTTTTTATCAATAATTAAAATTAATAATAAAAAAAAAAATCAGTAAATTAATTTTCCACATTGAAGAAAGTAACTATTTTTTATTGCAAATAATTTTGCCGAGTTTCCCGTAACGTGGGCGGATTCTCGTCTGCGGAGAAAATTGCGTGGGTTTCTGTTTTGTCTAACACGACGTACACGTGGTTTTACTACTATTAAATATTTTTCATAACAAAAAATGTGTCACAATACACAACGCAAGTACTGCAATTGAATAATTTAAACGAAGACGAGTAAAAAAAAAAATGATGCGTGTGATTGGAATAAATAAATTCATATTGATCCGACATGAAGGTTATAATATTAAAAAAAAAAAAAGTAAATCGATTTTTACAGCGAGAAGTTGAAAAAAAAAACATGCATTACATTTTTATTATCTCTGTGAATCTCTTTTATACTTACTTGATTGCATCTGGCAATAACTCAGAACTGCTGATAATCACTTTAAATGTTTAAAAAGTAAATTATTCCATGGAGGTTTTAATACAAAATTAATCTATCACTCATTTAAAAACTAAAATGACTATTTTAGAACTCAAGAAAATAATTTGTGATTATAAAAAACACTTGATAAAATAATATAATAAAACATAACTAAAATAAGGCTCTGGAGTGTTCCTGGACCAACTGGCAGAGCCAGTGGTCGAGACGGAACTGCAGTCGGACAAAGTCTGACAGAACTCAGAGAGTTTCCACTGGCAAGAGAAATCCGAGGTTGGCGGGTTGAATGGAGCTTTTAGCTGATTGGTCCACAGCTTTATGACGTCACTGCATTGATTATCCCGCGCGAGTCACACCACGTGGCCTCGCGCGTTCGTTCCTGGTTTTTAGGGTTTTACTTATACTGCTGTGGTACTCCCAATCTAGGAGACCTTTATCATTTAAAATATCACCATAAATCCTTGATTTTTATTTGTTCGATATCTCCGCTAAAAAATCATACATCATTGTATTAAAATTGTATTTTAATGATTTATAGAATAATTTTTTTTCTTTTTTGTTATTAAATTTAAATTTACAAATGACAAACCAATTAAAAAAAATTTTAATTCAAGTCACAATTATAAATTCAATAAATTTTTTCAAATTTATTATTATTATTTGAGTTGGTTACCTTGCTCCCCCCCGCCACATTGATACGTTGACGAACGTCATCATCACTAGCAAGCTCTTTCATCAGTAAAAATCTTTCCTATGATGCTTTAGCTATCTCGCATTAAACAACTCCCTCTACTTGCTTTCTCTTCCTCAATCAGTCGGGTGTCCTCGGCACAGATCCTCAAACGGGACAACAGGGGGATGCTGTACGAGGCCAGGACGCCTAGCCAGGCAAACCGGGGTTTTAGGTCGATGCACCTTCCCACTGGAGTTCGACGTCCGACGTTCTATGACGTCATTTCAACCCCAACGTGCACACACTGTCAGTGTTTAAATTTTATAGAGAACGTTAATTTCATACACATCTATATATAACAACGTATATATGTATACCGATGCAAGAGGAAATAGAGAAGGAGGACGAGAATGACTACACTAGGGTTCGAGGAAGGGATAACCGTTGCCATAGGTCACGAGTGAATTTTCAGAAACTAGGTCATCATTTTTATTAATACTGTTTTTTAAGCCTTATTGTTTTATTAATCATAAATTAATTAAATGTTTTTTTTTTTTTTTTTTTTTTTTTCTGTTGGAAATATCTTTATCAACTTCAGTCAAAATGAGAAATGTTTTGTTAATTTTTAATTAAGTTATTTATGTATAATTAATAATTTACATTTTTAATTTTGAAATAAATATTCTTTAGAAAGATAATATTGAATAAAATTGTGGTAAAATAAATGTTGATTTATCGATAAAATTTAAGTAATGAAAAAGGCGCTGTTCAAAGTGAATTAATATTCTCATTGCGATGAATAAAAGAAGAGTAATAAAAAGATGAAGCAGTCGATAACCTGCTCCTGACGTAACAATCCTATCATCAGATATTAAATTTACAAACCTAGCTTACAATCAATTTTAACAGATATATAAAAACATAAACATTGATTAAATTTTCTTTTTTTTTTCTGCCATTTGATAAAAAGAAAAAAAAGACATTTATAAAAGTCTCTGATTTTCTATTACTACGTTGTCTATTGCAATTTACAATTACATTCGCACACTTTCAAAAAACTTTTCTACTGGTCTAACAAATAATTTATGAAGACGATCATTTTTTTGATTTTAGTAAAGATATTACAGATCCTAAAGATAATAAAAAAATTAATGAAAATATATTGATACTCAAATAATTTTTGATGAGTTGATCGAGAAAAAATTATAGTTAATTTTTAATTTTTAAAGTAATAAACACCTAAGTCATCCTTTTTTTAAAATAATAATCTACTGGACATTTCTTCTGAAAATGATAAAATCTTTACCATTTCTAATCGTATAAACATCAAAATTCTCACGTTAAAAATGATTAATAGATTGAATACTTCAACCTAATTTGAACCTGACGAATGCATTAAAGGGTTAAAGGAAGATTTGCAGAAAGCAATACAGGAACGTCGAGAGGAGAAGTTGAGGCTCAGAAAAGCCAAGAGTAGGAGAGCGAAAAAGAGGGAGGATAAGAGAGACTGTCGAAGGGGTACCGTAAAACTAGGTCACTGGAGCTTCATTCACATTACGCGGCCATTCATGAGATCTGCAAACCGTTCGACTTTTGTGTGACGCCCAAAAATCTTTATGACTCCTTTGTCCGTTTTCCTTGGCCTCCTTATCTACTAGTTTGTCTTCTCTCCTTTCCTTCAATCATTATTTTATTAAATATTTATTATTTATTCCCATTAGTGTAACATTCCCGTTGTTGTCATCCGTGAAAATAATTTCGTTTGTCTCTCTTAACTACCTCAAGTTGTCCTTAGCTAAGACTTTAGAACTATGATCCTTAGGTTGAGGTTAACAGAAATTTTGAAGGATTTTATCAATGATCAGTTAATACCATTCAATGGTGGTAATAAGCGGTCATTCAAATCAATTTATAGTTAATTAATGTCACGATTATCACCGACAAAAGAAAGCAAATTGATTGAATGAAAAAAAAAATTTTTTAGCTTATACCTTGGAACAAATACACTAAATTTGTCAATAGACTATCCTGTCTCCTGTGAAGCTAAAAGTTCGTCTGACCTACATTCGCCCGGGCAATGACGTTGGGAAATGACGTCATAGAGATACCAAACTAGGTCGCGGGGTCATAGCACCCCCGACGGCTTCTGGTGGTAACTGACCAATTTTTGACGGACAATTCATTTTAGAGCCATATAGGCTGCCGCAAAAAATCTACTAATATTCAAATATTCCACCGAGTATTTAATTATTTTTTGTAGGATAGTTTGGAGAGAAAAAAATTTTATTCTCAAGGTTTTATAGGCTGAGAATTAGGGAGAAAATTCTCCTCCAAATAAGCTTAATAGCCGAATCGGACTAAGAGCTCAATAAAAGTTTAATTTTTTACAAGGAATAGAGGTGTATAATGGTAGAGCAGTTTCTTTACTTTTCTTGAAAATAAAGGTATTTAAAATTTTTTTTTTTGTTAAAAATACATGGTTAGGTCTAGAATTAAATTTTTTAGGAAAATCTCGTACATTGATTTGGTAGATAAAGCAATAAAAATGTAATTAGTTACTATAATTTAAAGATTAATAAATTTAATAATTTTATGAACACTAGAATTTTAGGCGTAACTCTAAATATATTATATGATTACTTTTAACTAGTGAAGCATAATATTATTAGTATTTCATTTTTTCATCATAATTTTTTAAGTATATTCTAAACGTATTTTTATAAATATTCCAAATTTTTTACTTAAATTCAATTTTTAATTACAAAATAAGAAACCTTAACAAAGGGATATTTTTCTTTACACAAAATTGAATTTTATCCATACGAATAATGTTTTGTATCTAATTGAGCAATTAACAATTAAGGCTCTTCCCTGCACTTGCTAAAACTATTGAATTCATTTTATTAATTTATTTTTATGAACTACACTAACAATACAATTAATTTGATTCAGAAAAAAAAAATTTGAACCAAAAACTAATTTTGAAGAATGTCGTATTGTCCTGAATGAAGCAAAAAAATTTCTTGTGCTGAATAAATTTATTTATGTTTACAAAAATTTCTTAGTTCAAGAACTTTTCTGTTTGATTTAAAATAATCAAATTCTCCAAAATTATTTTCCTGGTTTAGAATTTTTACTCTTGAACTGAATAATTTTTTTTATTAGTGTAACAAAATAGATACCCACAGCAAGCACCATAAAAATTTCGTGTGCCTTGTATTTTTATCTTAAAATTTTACAATCTTAATAAAATCTCTAGAAATCACAAAGCTTTATGAATTTTATGAAATTCTACTATCTGTAATAAATTTTTAAATTTTTTTTTCAATAGATCATAATATAATTCAAGTACTATTACAGCTCTTATAACCCTTTAAATATGAGTCATTAAATGTTATTCTTCAACAAATTTTCCAATTGTGGGTCAGGACTAATATATTAAATTAAATATTAATAATTGTTTATACTATGACTCGCAGGTACCATGAATAATTAAAACACAGCTTAGCAAATTGAAACGCTTAATGTTACTGATGATTGTCATCTAATCCCTTATTAGATAGATGAAAAAAGATGATAGGTAGTAGCACGTCAGCGGAGGTTGGTAGGGGTGAACTGTGGGGTGTATATTGGCAAAAGGTGCACAGCGACAAAGAGGGGTGAGTCAACTCGACTGCGGTGGAAGGAAGGAGAGTAGGTCGATTCCTATTTTTAGAATATGGGTCACCCATAAACCCGACTTTGTCCTGTGACGTCACAAGAGCGTCGTCATGGCAACAGAAACGCTGGGTCAATCACCTTGCTTAAAAATGTTCGCACTTAAACGATCGCACTTCAACGATCGTATTATATCATATTTGCATTTGCTCCAATCTTGTTCCTCCGCCCAATTGATATTACATTATGCAATCATTGTTACTACACGTCATTTATGACATTATATACACATTATTAAGTGTCTTCCCATTTTTTCATTCTATCTTGATGTTACTTCTTGTTTTTTGTAACAATACATCCAATAAGAGTTCTGTTAAAGGTATTTAATTAAAAATTTACATTAATTTTCTCACTTGCAATCTGCAGTAATTTTGTGACCGCTCAGAATTACGAATTACGAAAAAAAAATTTTGATTGGATAATTTCTAGGTATTTTTTTATTACTATGTACATTGTTTAGTACTTCTAAAATAAATTTAAAAAAATATTGTTAGAACAGAATCAACTATCAGTAATTTAATGGAAAATGTCATGGAATAAATTTATAGAACCAATATATTTGAAACTAAACTGAAAACTCAACAAGCATGTTCTCTCTATTCAGTATAAGTTGGAATTATACAGCTTAGTTTTTGGAATTCTACGAATTTTTTCTTTTTTACTTTTAAAGGCATAATTCCATATTTCCTGTCCCCTTCGAGCATGTTTTACTTTTCCTTGTGTAGATTAGAGAAAATTCAGCAATTCGATCGTATATGCAGAAAATATTTCAGAAAGGATATTTTAAATATTATAAAGAACTTTTTACATTATCGGCAATCAAGAACCATATAGCAATTGGTTCCCCGACTTATCAGTTGATGTAAAATACATCAACAGTTGGTTGACCATCTGCCCGTACGTGAATAAGTATTAGAGTAATCGATAATTTACCTCCTGATTTTCTGATACCACTAGAGAAAATGAATTTTATATATTCGGTTACACTGATAAAATTTAAAAATAAAATTACATCTCTGCCAGCTGAGGGGTTGTTTTCGAAAGCATCATTTGTAGCTATTGTGCATCCATTCATTGTCCGCAAATAAAAAATAATAAATATATATTGTGAAGTTTAATTAATCATAGATACACATTGATGATCATTTGAATTTCATATTTATAAATAAACCTTAAAAAATTATCAAAATGACACAAAAAGTAAGTTAGACTAATTGAGCAAGACCAAGACTGACCAAGACTAAATACGCCAGTCCAAAACCAAGGAAACGACAAGAAGTATTTGTCTTAATTTTATTCTGGCTTTGCTCATTACCATCACAAATAGAAGAAGGCACAGTTTTCGTTTTATAAACTTCAGTTATTATTTTAGTCGAAAATTTCGGTGTCCTTTGGCGATTCGGGTCTTTGTAATCAACTGCGAATAATCCATACTTTTGAATATAACCAAACGACCATTCGAAATTGTCGAGAAGCGACCAAGCAAAATATCCACGAATGTCCAATCCTTCATTTACAAGTTTTGAAACCTCTTGAAGGTGCTCTAAATAATACTGAGCTCTATCTGTGTCATGCAATGCCCCTTCATCCCAGTAGCCGTTTTCAGTTATAAGGATATATGGAACATTGTAGTCTTTACTTATACGCCTCAGTAATTTTGTCATCGCCCATGGAGTATTCTAATATCAATCATAAAACGAAGATTAATATTAACAAAAATCAGAAACTATCAAATTGATTAAATATCTATGATATAATATTTACCCGATCTTTAGGAAATTTTTTTGAGCTAAAAATCATTCCTACGTCTCCATCTGCTGAAATGCTGCTCGTTATATTGTAATTTTCTATTTTTTTTAAATAATCAGCTGAGTAAAAATTAAATCCTAAATAATCGGCTGAATTTTTCACCAATTGAATCTGTTCTGGGGTGAATTTTGGTAGCCGCGACTGAGATAATCCCTGCATGATACTGTTTTTAGCAATTCTATCTTTCATAGCTTTAGGATAGTCACCATCATTGGAGAAAATAGGATTTATAATCCAGCCGTTCCAGAAATCCCAGGATAATTCAGCTCCTTCTACTTCTTTAGGGTCAGTCTCATTTTCTGGAACAGCGAATATTCCCGAAACTACTATGCCGACAGTACCTGTAATTGACCCAATTATATTATATTTTTATTTTGTGATACAAAATTATGAATTTTAATTGTGTGTTGACCTTTTTGAGTTTCATAAAATTCTTTTTTATACATTCTATACGCTTCAGCATGAGCGAGTAATGCATGATGACCGCAAATATAATCTGATCGACCGGATTCATTTAAACCTGGAGCGAAAATCCCGTTGTAACCCCATCGACAAAATATATTTGGCTCATTGAAGGTCGTCCAATATTTAACCTGAGTTGAAAAATATAATTAAACAATTAATTACAACAAAGTTATTTGTTACTTTCACAAATTACATCACTATAGCGATATTAATCATTAACATGAAATTTTCAGTGTGTATTAGATAATAATCCACTTACTCTGTCTCCAAATTCTCGGAAAAGAACTCTGGCATAATCGACAAACCAATCAACAATTTTAGGATCGGTCCATCCTCCCGAATTTTGAAATTTTTGTGGTAAATCCCAGTGGAAAATCGTAATATGAGGTGTGATGTTCTTACTAAGCATATAATTGATCACATTATTATAGTAATTAATACCGTCCTTATTGACGTAATTGCTGGTGCCATCAGGCAAAACTCTTGTCCATGATATATATATTCTATATGCGTTTCCCTGAAATAAAATAGTGTGAACAATTAAAAATGACTATCTATATTTAGATCTTACTCCAAGTTGCTTGACAAGGTCGACGTCCGTTTTGTACAGGTAGTAAGAATTATCAGCAATATCACCATTACTCCCATCTTCAATCTTATCTGGCCTTTTATGTACCATTGCATCCCAAATAGATTCGCCCCTATCTTAATTACCATGGAATTAAATTAGTTTAGTTTACTAACATTATTTTTACTTATTACCTGCATGAAAATACTATATATGGCCAAATATGATTTGATAAGAATGTTTTGTCAAGTGATGGGAACATATCATTATTTATTAATTATTTAACACTTGCTTACATTTATGATTTACATATTTTTCAAAACTTAATACATTAAATATAGATTATTATTTTATAGAAATAACAAGTAATAAAGACTAAAATTCATGATTTAGACTGTTATACCCTTAAACTGTATGTAAATGATTAAAAACGTATTGAGTAGTCTCTTTACATATGACACTGAAGTTAGCAGACGTCTAAAAATTTTTTATTTTTTTTTTATTAATTAAATTACAACTAAAAAAATTTTTTTTTAAATTGCACTTATAGTTTTTCAAGTTTTTTACATGTGACAATTTTTTTTTTAATTTTTTAATTGAAATTTTTTCAATAAAAAATTTCTAAAAATTTTGAAATGTCGGCTAACTTTATTATCATTCTTTACATTATAATTTAATAATCTCAATAAACAATAAAAGATTATGGTGCGTAGTCACACCTATGTAATAGGAGCGATTTCATCGCCATAAAAAATATAAATGTCTTAAAAAAATAGGAACGCGTCAAACCTACAATCAAAACTGTTATACATGTTGTAAAGAGTTAGCATATACTCACAACTATTTTATTGGAATAAGCCGACCTCCAACGTATTAAATGCGTCTTTCAAGTGTTCGAAATATCGTTCTCCTATATCGTACTACCTTGTACTTTACAATCAGTATTTCAGCTACAAAAATCAATATGCCAAGAAAGAAACAAAGGAAAATGAATAAGTAAGTGCTTTTTAAATTTTCAAATTCGATTTTATCATACTCTGCATCCGCATTGTCAATTATTTCCTTAGCTTTGAATTTTTCAAAAATGTAATTTGATTGCTGTTTATCCCATAAATCGAAAATACCTATTTCTAAAAATTTCGAAGTTACTTTGTTAATTCTGTCCCTGAGAACCCAATCTTTCTTAGTCCAATAAGTTATAAATATAGGATCCAATTTCATTTTAGCCAAATGCAAGTTATAGTTATATGCAGCGTTTAATTGATAATATATTCCATTTAAACAGGCATTAGAACTATCATTCAGAACTTTACCGTGGCAATGTGACGGATGATGACTGAACGGTCGCAAGTACGTTTTAGTCAAATTCCAAATTGATGTCTGTTCGGCAATAAAATTTTGCATGTAACTGGGGTAGTAAATATTAAACTTAAAGTCTCCTAAATCTTTCAAATTTTGAGGGTAAGATTGCTCGGGTTTTGTCGTGTAAGAAAAAATTTGACCTTGTATTTGTGGAGAAACGACAAAAAATAACAAAGTTGTCATGATAAAAGTAACGCGGACTGGTAATTTATCCAACGGCGTGTCTATTCCAGAACCTATTGAAAGCCGAATAATATTTAAGAACCCGTTGCCATAATCACGACCATTATGAATTACTAAGATCACGAACGATACTACTAAAATAAGAATTGTGACGCTAATAAGTCCAAAATTTAAATATGTTTCATAGTTTTTAATTGTCCGAACAATACTTATGCGCTGAGTGAGAATCATGTAGTAATTTTGACGATTCAAATTTATAAAATCGATGTCGGATATAGTTTCGAGCTTGCGAATATCTAAAGCCATATGATATGTACCATTCATTAATTCCTTCAAATATCCTAATGCAGTGTTATTTATCCAATAGCCTGCTTGACTATAGTATACAATTGGTGTGACATTTAGTGCAGAAAATAAGGTTTTCGGAAACATAATACTTTGGTCTTTGTTATGTTCCTGTGCAGAATCTAAATCGTATGTTTTACCACGCGTATAATTCAAAAACGATCTACTAACAGCTTTTACTTTGTAACCATCCAGAGATTTTGTTTTGTCGTAGGTGAGACTTTTACAAGCTTCTGTGTCTGCAACAGAGAAAAATGTTTGTGGAATTGATGTAAATTTTATGTAAAAGTATTGCAAATTTTGCACATACCATCTATAAAAGGCTGTTTGTAGAGACTCCATCGATTATCTGGTCTGTCGGTTAGTTCTACTTCCACCCACGGCTCAGGAGCTCGGTTAGTAAAAGGGTTATATGTGTAAAGCATCATCGTGTCCTTGTCATCAGTTTCATAGCAGACATAGAAAGCTGAGATCAAATTCATTTTCCAGAGAACTTGGAGCATTTTTGAAGCGTTGCCACAAGATTCTTCGTTGGTTTCAATGACGAAAAACGCAGAATTAATGCTCCATGTCGGCGATGACTTTAATGCGAGCAACAGATTTTTCAATTCACTAGCTGAATTAGCGGAGAGAATATACGTCGGATAGGCGGGGTTAAATATTTGGATTTTCCTGGCTCGATAGTCGCGGTCAATGACGTTGACATTTGGATGATCAATGTCTCGTGAAACTCCATAAATTGTGTCAACCAAATCATCAGTAATGACAACCGGATTCGTGCGTTCAGAAAAACACAATTTTATCAATTCACTCTATTAAAGATTAAAACAAAAAGAATTGAGTATTAAAATTTCGAAATTATCAATCTTCTTAATGTTATTTTTGAGGAACTCACCATCTTATTCCAAGAAGGTTGAGGATTCTGCAATACAATTTCATCCAATATTCTTCCATCGCTGCACAAACTCGTGATTATTAACCACCATACAATTTTATTCATCAACGTCATTGCTAAACGCTCATATTATTGCACACAATTATTAACGTTTTGTTCAATTTTCGATTATAAACCGTATTTATCAAGCTTCAACTCATATAAGTTTAATTCACAATGACTTTAAAACTGCAAGTGATATTTTAGAGCATACTATTTCTTCCAGGAACTCAAGAATCAATAAATTAATAACAATTCTTCAGCCGCTGATCGTATAAAACACATCGTTTCGTTTTTGCGTGTCAACAACTACTACCGATTTTACAAGATCCACTTGCATATATAACCACGTCATTATTAGTTCGTTTGTTGTGAAGCTTACGCTTTATTGTTTCCTAGGTACCCAAGGTTTTTTAATCTATTTTCTAATTCCCCAGAGAAAAAATTGCATTACACGCATAGTTGAGATTGTACGAGTATCGCACACGCTGATAAAATGTACTTTGTATAGAATACAGCCCGTATTAGTATAATACCAAATGTATGGGTGGCATTTATATTTTCAATCTATGTATAGCGTACAAGTATATGTTTTATGGAATATATTATTGCTTTATAGTGATATTATACACTTTATTACAAATGTATTACATAATACAAGAATATGAATATATAGCTGATACATGTAATGAGCAGTAAAATTGTAAATACAGACCTATACAAAACTTTATAAATTATATTACATCAAAAGTAAACTTTTCCGGATATGATCAGCAATATACAGTTTTGTCATGCAGGTTTAAATTTAGATTAATATTAACTATTGTCACTTACTGTTTACATTCCAAGCTCCTTCGATTTGATAAGCAGAAGTTGCTGCTCCAAAAATAAAATTATCCGGAAAAGTATTATTTTTTGTGCTTTTATCGAAATTATTTTCACAAGCTATATCGTTCCCATGTGCATGGAAATTCGATTGTATCAATGTTAAGTGAAAAATTAGATTCAAAAAAACTAATTTTGTCATTTTGATTGTTTTCCAAAAAAAAATTTTATAAGTGTTAATATTGATGGTTGATTATAGCTGTAGCACATAAAAGTGCTAGAAAACGACTGCCGAAGTTAGTTAAACGTCTAATACTTATCATCAATTAGTCAGACTATCAATGGCATAGATTCTAAATACTTATATATTAATAGCCAAGAATTTAATCACCAAGAAGATTATTGAAGGGTAAACAACTATTGCTTAAAGACTCATTAGTCAAATAACCGAAGGCATAGAGTCTGATAATTTTGATTTCCATACCCTAGAATCCGATTACCAAAATTATTGACGAAATATTATTTTGATAAGATATATTCTCAACTGTTACGTAACCGATTACATAGAATTTGAATATAATTCTGATGACCTAGAATGACTTTGAATTTTTTTATCATGTTTCAAATCAAAATTGTCGACTTTTTTTTTATAGGACACCTTAATCACTGTTTTTACTTATCTAATTTAATTAATTAATTTTAATAGCAATAAATTTAATAATTATTATATAAATTACAAACATATGAGCCTTGAAATTAAATTTTACTATTTTTTAATTTTAAAAACATGTAAAATTGCTATAAATTATCTATAATTGTTATTATTGACTGATTTTAATTATGAAATAATAAAATTAAATAGGGTTTCAATAGTGAGGGCCCTGTCAATAATACGGACTGACACTTTGTTAATAATCGCAAATAGAAGAAAGTAAAGTTTTTGTTTTATAAATTCTAGTTATTATTTTAGTAGAAAACTTCGGTATTCTATGACGATTTGGGTCTGAGTAATTAACTGCGAATAATCCATACTTTTGCGTATAACCTAACCACCATTCGAAATTATCGAGAAGAGACCAAGCAAAATACCCGCGAATATCTAAACCTTGATTTATAAGATTCGAAAGCACTTGAAGGTGATCTAGGAAGTACTGAGCTCTATCTGTGTCACACAACGTCCCTTCATCCCAGTAGCCGTTTTCAGTTATGAGAAAATAAGGAATATTATAGTTTTCATTTATACGCTTCAGTGATTCTTCCATTGCCCATGGAGTATTCTAATATTAATCATAAACCAAAGATTAATAATAACTATAACCACACTGATAAAAAAGTTACCTTGATTCAAGAGAAAAAATCTTCAACAATTGAGTCAAGAGAATGAATTCGTAAGATGAGAAATTATTCTTCAGCTAAAAATTTTTTTTGTTGACTCAAAAAAATTATATTCTTCAAAATAGTATTCTTGGTTTAGGATTCTTCCTTTTTAATCAAGCCGACTTTTTTATCATTGCCTTCTCAAGTCGACTAAAAACTTACCCGATCTTTAGGAAATTTTTTTGAGCTCATAGTCATTCCTACGTCTCCATTTCTAGAAACGCTACTTCTAATATCATAATTTTTTATTTTTTGTATATAAAAAGCTGAGTAGAAATTAAATCCAAAATAATCAGCTGAATTTTTCACCAATTGAATCTGTTCTGAGTTGAATTCTGGTAGCCTCGACTGAGAAAAGCCCTGTATGGCACTGTACTCAGCAATTCTATCTTTCATAGCCTTGGGATAGTCTCCATGATCAGAAAAAATAGGATTTATAATCCAGCCATTCCAAAAATCCCAGGATAATTTAGATCCCGCTAATTCTTCAGGATCAGATGCGTTTTCTGGAACTTCTACCATTATCGCCACCACAATTCCGACAGTACCTGTAATTGATTCAATTATATTTTTATTTTGAGAAAGAAATTTACGGAATTTAATTGTATGCTAGCCTTTTTGAGTTTCAAAAAATTCTTCTTTATACATTCTATATGTTTTAGCATGAGCGAGTAATGCGTGATGTGCGCAAGAATAATCTGATTGACCAGATTGGTTTACTCCTGGAGCTAATAATCCATTGTAACTAAATCGACAAAATATATTTGGCTCATTGAAGGTTGTCCAATATTTAACCTAAGCAATTATAAATCATTAATTAATTTAAATAAAATAATTTTTCGATGTGCATTAAATAATAATGCACTTACCCTGTCTCCAAATTCTTGAAATAAGACTCTAGCATAATCGACAAACCAATCAATAATTTTGGGATTAGTCCATCCACCCAAATCTTGTAATTTTTGTGGTAAATCCCAGTGGAAAATCGTAACATAAGGTGTGACATTTCTGTCAAGCATTTCATTGATTACATTATTGTAGTAATTGATACCGTCCTTGTTAACGTAATTGCTGGTGCCATCAGGCATAATTCTTGTCCATGATATAGATATTCTATATGCATTTGCCTGAAATAAAATAGTGTGAACAATTAAAAATGACTTGAATATCAATATTTAGATCTTACTCCAAGTTGCTTGACAAGGTCAATGTCCGTTTTGTACAAGTAGTACGAATTATCAGCAATGTCACCATTACTCCCATCAGCAATCTTATCTGGCCTTGTATGTGTCATTCTATCCCAAATAGATTCGCCTTTATCTTCATTGTCATACCAAAAATTGAATCAATTGAGTTCAGTATCAAAATTTTTTCTATTTATAAATCTATATTAATATTAACTGTCGTAGCTTACGGTCGACATTCCAAGCTCCTTCAATTTGATAAGCCGATGTTGATACTCCAAAAATAAAATTATCCGGAAAAGTATTTTTTATTGTATTATTAATGAAATTATTTCTATAAGTAATATCGCTTCCGTGCACATAAAAATTTGATTGCATCACTGTTAAGTAGAAAATTAGATTCAAGAAAATTAATTTTGTCATTTCGATAGCTTTTTGAAATGAAAACTTCACAAGTGTTAATATTAATGCTTGCTTGAAATTATAACGCTGGAGAGCGACTGCCAAAGTTTAAAATTTTATTTGGCTTGTTAAAAAAACTTTAAACAGTTGAGTAATTAAATCACAATGATGTATTAGCGATAACATCGTTAAAATTATATTTTTTATTGCTTACGTTATAATTATCGCTTACGTTTTTTTTATTTTTTGTCATACATGATTACACAAAGTAATTAAAAGTTTATTTTTTTTTGCATAAATTAGAATAGTTTAAATATTTGAACCGAGTGAAATTTTCTAAAGCCAAAAACAAATTCATATTCTTCGTCCATGCGTAGAAAATCGACTATTAAGATTAGGGTGGCTCAAAAAGACGAACTTTTTTAACGTCCCGCTAAAAAAATTAGAAATTTTCAAAAATTGGGAAGTTAATGATTTTACCCCGTTTTTCGAATGTGGTTTTTTTGGAATAACTTTAAAACGGCTCTTAACATCGAAAAACGACTTCGATCGCCGCCAGTCCGGTCAAAATCGGTTGATTCGTTCGTGAGTTATCGTTGACGAAAGAAAATCGAAAAAAATGTTTTTTTTCTATAAAAAATCTAGATTTTTGGTAACAGTCAAATATATATTCGCGCTCATACTTTTGACATGCAATTATCTGACAAAGTGTTTTACTTGGTATTAAAATCTTACTTCAAATAAATTTTTTATGTTAAGAAAAAATTACAACGTGATTTCTTACTTCTCTGTTTTAATCGTCTATTTGACACTAATTCAACACTTCTGATAGACATGCGCTGTATTAATACGCTGCGCGCATAGACAATTCTTCATACAAATATATCCTTTTATATTTTATATCAATTTTTAGTAAAATAAAAACGAAAATATTCTACAATTTTTTTTAATTTTTCAAAAAAATAAAAAAACAAAGTTTAGATTTGCTTTGTAAAATATAATTCAATGAAAAGAATTTTTATTCAAACTGCGATCGGTTAAGGATGTGTGCGTTTCGTTTGAAATATTTTGTACAGTGACCTCAATCTATAAAAGTTTTCGGCTACCTTTCCATCGCGACTCCAGTAACTCATAATCCTACAGCTCTTACACATCCTAGTGAAATTAATATTTGTATTTTATTTGTTAGTACATAAAAATTTTCTGGATCAGATATTATAAAAATCTCAGTTATTCATTAATTAAGAAATTTGAATTTATATTTTTAAAAATATTTTTAATAAAAATTTAAAGCTTAACAAATTCAAACTCGTTAAATGTATTTGCAATTTATATTCATCGTAAAATATAAATATGGTTAAGTTTATTTCAACTATAAAAGCAGTGATTACACGTTTACTGTTTGCATCCCATGGATTTATCGCAATTTGGCAAGTGACGTCCTTCAAAAAAAATCCTTTTTACTGGTACCTCAGTTCACCGATTGTATTATTGTTTTTCGAGGGAATATTTACTATTGCAATAAAAACTCACCAAGAATGGAAGTGGTAAATAAAATTATTTTTTTTCTAAATCGATTTTTCTAACAAATTATAATATATTTATTGAACTAGTTACAATTTTATATCTAATAAAAATAGGTCAATAAAAGTACTTACTTTTCTTAAGACTTTGATAGACAGACGGAAATTGAGTGGCGTTGATCAAACAGGTCAATTTATACACTTTGTCACATCACTTCCGAATAGAAGAAAACGATTATAATTATTTTGACTTATATTTTTTATCGTAAAAAATACTTTTATAATTGTGTTTTCGTAATTTCAATTTATATTGTTTTCTTATGAATTTGACTATTTAAAAAATTTTTGTTATTTTTAATTGATTCTTAATTATAATTACATAAAAGTACAAATATAAGAGCCTCAATAAAAATAAAAATTTTTCAATCAAAGATCTTATTGTAAATATAATTTGCAATGATAGAATTTATGTTAAATATTCCAGGTTTTGCCCATCGGTGTTTCTTTACCTCACAAGTGTCGTCCCAGCAATTTGGCTTTTGGAACTGGATAAACTAGAAACTCGATTAAAATCACGTACCACAAATATAAATATATCAGAAACAATAGACATCAGTAATTTAGCAGCAGAAGACTTAAAAAATTTGGAAAAAATATTTGGGGTTCGTTATCCAAATAAATAAATTTTTTTATTCATAAATTATTTATCTAAATACCTATTCTCAAGTATAATAATGGATTATTTTAATTTCCAGTCGATCAATTTTAAATTACCTGATATTCAAATATCAACAGAAACATGGGTCACCCTGATAGAGCAATTTTTAATGCTAGTACTAATTGTTGGTCGGTGGATGTTACCTAAAGGAGACTTGACACGTGACCAATTGAGCCAGCTTTTGCTTGTCTATATCGGAACAGCCGCAGACATAATAGAGTTTTTTGATTCCTTCAAAGAAGATGTTATCGGACAGGAGTACGTTCTTGTTTATCTGACTTTGGGCATATGGTCATGGTCCTTGATGCAATTCACAGTCGTATTGACGGCAACCAAATCACGAAAATCGAGATTATCATCGGGGACAACAGTGAAGAGAAAAGTACCCACTGAAACAAGCTGCTGCAGTATTGACACTTGGGGTATAACTCTCAATATTTTACTGCAGGATGCTCCGTTTCTTGCATTTCGTCTGATTATTATTATCCATTATCGTATCGTTAGCTATATGAATATTTTTTTCACTTGCAAAAATACTCTGGTTATTTTACTTCAGTTGTATAGACTCTGTGTGGTACACAGTGAGAACAGAAGCAAGCGGAAACGAAGGAAAATAAAACAAAGACAAAAATACGAAATACCAAATATCAGTATTATTTCTCGCGATGATGTTGTTTATAATTACGAACATTCACATGCGAAAAAACGACGACGAAACTATGAAGATGATTCATCAGAATCTGATGATGATTTTTCTGTTAAAGAAAACGATGTTTATGAACTATCAGTTAAAGATTTGCCACGAAATAAAAAGTAAGTTTTTTAGTCAATAAAATTTCTTTTGATAAAAAAATTTCGGGCACAATAAACTTTTTTTTTGCTTAGCTAAATAAAATTTACTTAGCTTATATTTGGCTTACAATACTGGCTTACTGTCAGAGAAAATAAAAAACATAAATACTTACTTAAAAAACATATTTTTACAGAGAAAAAAAAAAAAATAAATAATATACTTTAATATGACAACTGATAAATACGCAAAAATTAATTACTTCTGTCACTAAAATTTTAGAAACGCATAATAAGTTATTAAACTTAATAAATACTCTTTTAAGCAAAAAAAAAATTTTTTTAAATGTTTTATTCTGCCCCAAGTTCTTTTATAACATTTTTCTTTAAATATTTGGCATTAAAGTTAATTAATATTGTTAAACAATCAATCAGGATTAATATTAGACAAGATACTGGATATTCTACTTCTAGCTCGCGCACTTCGTCCAAAAATAATAAAATCCAGAAAGATGATAAAAGACGAGTTTTAATGCGTCATCGAGAAGTCGATAGCGAAGAGTTTTATGATCTAGATGATGAAGTGGAAGCAAAGCGAAAACAGAGAGATAAAAATAAGGGCAAAAGATTAAAGAAAGATGATTTCAAAAACGAAAAAGAAAAAAATAAATCGGTAAAGAAGAAATCAAAAGTTTGTAACTTAACTTCAGAGGAATGTGAAGATAAGAGTGCTTATAAAAGTCAAAGTGAATCAGAAATTGAATCTGACCATAGGTAAGTTTTTTTTTCGCAAATATTAATTTTTAATTTATTCATTTAATTTATTATTTTTTTTACAGATATCAGCGTCGTAAACATCGTAATAAGGAATAATAAAATATTTTGAATTAATCATTATTATTATTATATATTTAATAATTTACAAGTTTAAAATTTTAATTCAATTTTTAAAATTCATTAGTTAGAATTAGAAATTTTTCAGTGCAACCTAAAATTATTATCAAATCGATCTTTTTAAAAGATCGGATATTTTAAATTAAAAATAAATAATTTATTGATCTTAGAATAATAATAAATCGATGTCATTATCTCGATGTAAAATTAAAATTAATTCATAAATAAACAATTAGCTTTTATTATTTAATCAGTTGAATTTAATGAATTAAACTTAATGAATGAACAAAAAGTACATTTTAACAGTGGAAAAAATTTAAATAATTTTTTAAATATTAAGAATGCTTGAGCGCATCTCAAATTTCAACAGTAGAAATTTCAATTTCTTCTGTATATCGAAAACTTTAAGTCTTAAAGTTGAAAAGATTATTTTTTTTTTTTTTAATGTGCTCAAGCATTTATAAACTACGAAAAATTAAAAAAATAATTACTCTAACTTAGACATTAACCAGTTAATCGATTGATCGGCATCCAGCGTATCTATGTAGCTAATCAAGTCATCTTGATGAACACCAGCAGCAACGCAATAAATCATGGCAGTGTCTTCAATTAGTTCATTAATCCAATTTCCGTTCAACAATTCGAAATTCACTACTTTCGCTCCTGTGGAATTTGTATCTTGAAACTTTTTATTTGTTTGGACAGTAAAATATTTTTCTTGATAATCATGGAATGCGTTATCACTTACTACAATTCCGTCTGTGAAATTTTCAGTTCTTGCACTAGTTGAAGCTTCTGGTTTTACAAATTTAGATGTTTCTTTTTTTACCGCTGGAATCGTAGTTTTTAACAAAATCAGAGTGTTCTTGGAGCCGCTTTCTAAAGCTTGCTGGAGTTTCTCGTGATTTTTTATATTCTTGAAATTAATAAACAATTTATTTGGCGATAATTTTGAAACTTCTCCGGAAGTAGAACTCACTTCTTGCAGAAAAAATGTATTTCCCTTCAAAGAAGCAAGAGGCGCTTTGAAATTAACTGAATTTTCTGACTTGCTAATCATATTTTCTAAAGTCTCTGATTTCCTTGTTATTTGCTTATTAATCAGTGTTTTGTACTCCGGTGTCATTATCTGAGCGCAGAAACCCAGGACATAGTGCAGACTGTCGTGCATGTAATTAGCGAATGTTTTTTCTTCTTTGCTTTTAGTTCTTCTATCACGTGAATAAGTTTTTTTTTTACAGAGCCAACGGTTCTCGTTGTTCGTCATATTTGACCCAATCGCCGAGGATACTTGTTTATAGGAATTACTGTCTGCGTTAACAAAACAGCGACCAAAAAATTCTGTTCCTAGTCCGATCTGAAAAATAAAATTTTTAATTTGTATTTATGTTAAAATTAATCTATTAATTTTTAACTTCCCGCTAAGAAAAATTGAAATTTTTTTAAAAATTCGGGAAGTTATGAAATTCCCGGCGAAACGACAAAAAATTTTTTTAATAATTCAAAGAACTGATTTGAGTAAATCACTATTTAAAATTACAAAAAACTTCGAAATATTTAAAGTAGAAATTTTAATTTTTAAAATCAAGAATTAAGGAATCAATTTAAATTACCTGTGGATGATAAATCGGCCTTTCATGCATTCCATGCACTGGCCATTCTTTCCACTCCATTTCGTCGCTTACCGTTGGTGGTTGATAAGCCGCTCCCACATTGTAAAGCTTTTTAGTTATCGACCTGGTATTCATGTAAGGTACATTGCATTTCTTCAATTGTTTCTTCTTGATCCCACCATCTTTACGGCAACCGCGGCGTTTCGCTGCTAATAGTCTCAACCTTGAGAAATTATCTTCATTTTTTTTCTTTACACCATGCTGTGTAACTCGATATACTTCTGTCCTATAAAAAAATTATTGTAAATAATTATAATAATAATAACAACAAAAATAATAATAATAAATTATACTTAGTTTTATCCATTTTTTTCATTGATTTAATTTTTCCAATTATTGACTCAATGTTGCTGGCATTTCTTGATTGCAATTTGGGCTTTTTATCTTCTTTTTTAACGATTATCGTTCCAGCTGGTAATTTTGGAACTATAACATTATTTTCGATATTGAATAACGATCGCGAAGAATTGTAATTACATTTTTTGTACGACAATTCTGATGAAGTCCCGGATGTCTCATGATCTATATTAAACTCGCGCCGAAGATCTAGTTTTGTTTTGTAATCACTCAGTTCTATTACTCGTGTAGGAACATATTCTTGGTAAATGTAGTTTAATTTAGGTGCCGGAGGTTCATTTAAAATTATCAACTCCACGTTAGAATCCATTTTTAATATTTATATTAACGATGTAAGAAATCACTTAAATTTATGTAATTTCACAAAAAAAAAAAAATTATAACTAAGTATTTTATTTAATTTAAAATTAATTCTTATAATAGCTGTATTAATAACTTTATTGTAAATCTATGAACTTTACCACTTAATCAACTGTCAAACTGTAATGTTTTTTGTTCAGCCTTACTGAATTATTTTCTATAGCTATTGTTTAGATTTCAGATGTTTTTTTTTTAATATATCAACAGTCGGAGAATTGGAGATGGAAAATAAAAGAATGTCCTTAACGGAACCTCCGTTAATATAATAAAAATAAATAATAATTATTTTTAATCAATTTTTAAAATTATCTAATTTTTTTTTCTAAAAAAATTTTTACACTAGTCTTTTTTTGAAAATGTATTAAAAAAAAATATTAGAACAAATTAAATATGTTGATGTCAAATAAATTTTGTTCACAGAAGAATAGTCAATTTTTTTTTTTTTATTTAAAAGTCTTCAAAGAAATTCCTTATAATTTTCTAAAATTTAGGATAAAAAATTAAATCAATACTTTAGCATTATTTTCTATTCTCATTCATTTAATGCTTTTTTCTGCAAAAAAAATATATCATTGGGAATCGCAAAAAGAGTTATAAAATATTTGATAAAAAGAAATAAATAACAATATTAATTTATGGGAATTTTTGTAGTAAAAAAATTGGAAAATTCTAGGTAGCATTCTACTAACGCTAGTGTCATGAATAATTTACAAAAAAAAATTTTAATCATGCTGAAATAAATAACCAATAAAAAAAAATGTTTAATTTTGAAATAAATCACTATCTAAAATAGCGTGTAGAAAATTTTATTAATATCTCATTTATTAAAATGTTATTCAAAAAAAAAATTTCTACTTACACTAACTAATATAAATCGCCTTTTTATACAGGTACACGAATACGAAATTTATAGTTATATATATATATATATATAATTTGCTCATATTGCACGTTAACTATATATGCATATATAGTTTACAATAACTTTTTTCTTTTTCGGATACCGATATATTATTTACATTGCAAATTATAAACAGAAAACAAATCAATTTAGCTTGCTCATCCACTAATACTCAATTCAAATTGTCAGTAGTGAAAGTAAGCGTGGTAAGAGACGAACGTCGGTTTGGATTAACGCCCAGATTTTCCCAATTTATCCAAGCCAAACGAGCCATGAGATCTGAAATAAAGTCAAAAATTTTAATTTTGTCTTTTCCAATAATCAAATAGCTGCGATAGATATTTTACTGATGTTTGGGAGTATTTACCACTTGTGTTCCATTCAGCGCGTTCGCCACTCATTTCACCTCTCAGACACATTTCGATGTACGTCAAAGGATCAACATTTTTGACTTTCAGAACTTCTGTCAGCAGTGCAATGTACGCTATTGCCAATCGCAATGTGTCGATTTTTGACAATCTTTTTTCGTACGGAAACGTCGGCACGTGGCCCCTCAGTGCATCGAAAGCCGAGTTTATGCTGCTAAAAATTTCAATAAAACTTAAAAATCAATATTCTATTGATAATGAGGAATTACTCTTAATTAATAATTTAAATTATCAATTATAGATCTTTTGAAAAAAATATTTAGATATAGAAAATTTTATAAATTAAATTATTATAAGCTGCACTGCAAGAAAAAATTAACTTAAAAGCAAATTTTTGAGCAAAGAAAATTATTTTTTAAGAATTTTATTGTCTCGATTTATCTCTAAAATGAAAATACATGTAATGAGAGTTTAAATTTAGTCAATATTCGAAACTTGAAGAGAAATGGGACACGATTCATCGTTGGTTAAAATTAAGGCGCGTGGGTAGCGCGCTATTAAAATTTCTAGCTTGATATAAATGTCATAAAAAGTAATTAGAATATTTATTTGTTGTATTATAATTTTCTATAAATGTTCCAATTAAAAATGTCTTTTTTACAATGTTTTATTCTGAACCGAGAATCAACCACTGCGCGTTATGGAATACGCAACACTATAAAATCAATATCCTTTCTTTTGATATCAAAATTTAATCGCACTGCTAAAATCTCAAAAAAAAAAAAAAAATTATGTGACATTCCTCCATATTTTATTTAATTTCTTCCTAAAAGTTGAAGAATCGATGAAAATTTTTTGAACAACAATGTATAATGTTCTGTTATATTTTGCAATTAACCGAAATAAAATTTACTTAAATAATCAAGGTAAATTTTGAACGATCAAAGAACTAGTGGTTCTTACCTTAGCATCCGTCGACGTTCCCTGATATTTGCAGCGTTTCTCTGAATTCTATACGGACTGCCATTGGGATAGTAACCTTCTTCAAATCCATTCAAGTCATTGTCATTATGATCTTTAAGAAAAAAAAATTACTTTATTAATAAACGATCTATTTTCTTTAAATTAAAACTTGAAATTAAAAAAAAAACACACTTTTATTAAGCATTAGAGTAGCAATTACATTAAAAAAACTTCTTAATACTCATAATTATTTTTATTTGCGAATAATAAAATTTTGAAATCAACAAAATCAAGGACATAAATACCTTGTGTTGACAGTGGCATGTTATATTGTAAGGGCAAGTGTGTATGGCTATGGGGTGAAGTATGAGCCGCCACATGTTGCGTAGATCGGCCTGCATAGGCACAAGATGGCAAATCTGTAAGATCTTCTTCACTTATGTCACTTCCTCCTCCACCTCCATTTCCTGCGTAGTATCTTGTACTGCAAAAAAATATTTCCATTTTTATATGATGTTAACAGATTATTTATTTTCTTTTTATATCAAATTTTGGATCATATTAATTCAAATCTAGTAAATTAGAATAAATTTATTACTTCATTTTATTGGTAATAATAATTTATATTTATAAAGAATCCTGAAAAAAAATTAACAAATATTTATTTTTTATTTGTGAAATCAATTTCAAAAAAATAAATTTAATTGATAATTTTATCAACTTTTGAGAATTATAAAAATTAATAATTTATTTAATTTAAAATTAAATTAATAATTTCTTATAAGTTAAAAAATTTTCTATGGAACAATAATTATTTTTGGTGTTAAAAAATCGTTCTAAAATGTATAAATTACTAAAAAATTTTAATAAGGTCCAAAAGATTCAATTAATTTAGGGGAAGTTACAAAAAAATTGTAAAATGATTTTTTTGTTTTATAAAATCAATCTATTTTGTGGGAAGTTTTTCAATTAATAAAAAAAGTCATATGAAAAAAATGAAAAAAAAAAAAAATAATAATTACTTTGCACAAATAGAATCATTAGGCTTGTGTGAACCAGGAATAACTCGATGTCTTGAGGTAATACGATGTCCACGTTCTTCATAATTGTAAGCCAAATGCGACGCCATATTTAAATAATAAAATCACAGCCTATCACAATTATTATTTATACTACAATTCACGGTTCAATTAATTAACTATGCTTCACTATTGGCTACTATATATGTACACAAGTATTATTAAAATATTATTGTACTTGTTACTTATAAAAATGGTTTAAAACTAAAAAATGATTAAATCAACAACGAAAGCTTGAGCACGAAGTGCAGCTTCTTTGAAGTACTACTATCAGATTAATCCTCGAGGATTTCGGTTTATATACTTACCCGTGATTCCAAACCAGAGGGGGTTCTCGGAATCGATACCAACCCCTGGGCGGAGCGAGTCAGCCAATGGGACAACAACCAGAATAAAATTTTCGTCAAGATACGCTCCGATTGGATGAAATTTAATAACGCAATTTACTTTAACTATAAAGTAAGGGTGGCAGCGAGCCACTGCGGTTTATCGTTACTGCCAAACGAAATTATTTTATATTCACTCGAGTGTATAATGTTCTATACTGAACTCTTCCATACTAAACTGTACTGTAAGCGAACAATATTAAAATGAATAAAACAAAAACAAACAAAAAATAATCAACCGAATAATCGAATAAAAAAATTAAAATAGCCGGGAGTCATTGCAGCTTAACATTCACTGGATTGTTTTAATTATCAATTCACTCAATTTCAGACTTTTTACTCCATTTCTTTCGTGAAATATATCACTTTATTTTATTAAATTATTTTATTTATTGGCTACGATACTGAAATATTTTATCTACTTACTGTCAAATTAATCTGTTATTCTATTATTAAAAACTAATTTATTTTTGTAATAAAATAAATAATTGTTTAGTTTTACAGTCGTCTAATTTTTTTAGCATAAAAAATCGAAAAATCACAATTTTCAATACATTTTTTTTTTTTTTTCAATAATGTTAATTTTGAAACCATAGAAAATATTTTTTTCTAATCATTCTATTTTTATTTAATAAAAAAAAAAAGAAGTGATGAGTTAAAAAAAATTCTAAGTTAAAGTATAAATTTGTAATTAAAAATTTTAATTACAAAAATTTGCCAAAGATACATGAACTATAAAAAGTAGATATTTATTGATGTGACAGCCTGAGAAAAGGAAGATTCAATTGTCAGTTCAAATATTAGCCTTCCCATAGCTTTCAATTGAATGGCTTATGGATATTCAAATGAGATATGTTTTCGCGGTATACAATGCACTAGTAAGGCGCAATTATACGAGGTGTTAATACCACCACAATAGTATTTCTATATTGTATATTGTATATAGGGTTGTAGGTACAAGCTAAGGGGATCATTTTATTGTCGGAATATACCGATAGAAGCACGTATATATCTGGTTTATTATATAACTTTCTCGACGAGCTCAAACTTTCTGAGATTTTCTATATCTCTAATTTAAATTAGTTTTAATGACGCCTGTTCCTTATTGTCGTAGTTATAAGAAGTTAGGTAGCAATATTGATTGTTCTGCTTGAACTTTTTTTATTATCATTAATTTTTAGGGTATATATAGTGTCTTTAAGTACACGCAAAAAGACTAACAAAAGATTTCAATTTACTGTTTGTGTTGGTTTTAATTAAATTTGTGTCACTTGAAGTAGTTTGTGTTATTGCTTGCTTTCTCATTCGTTATTTTTTCTTTTTTCACTAAGGTAAAAGACCCAGTTATTGACACTGGCCTAACTATTGACATTTGCAATTTTATTTTAATTAAAAAAGACAAATCAACTCTCATAAATTAATAAATACAATTTTTAATTAATTAATTTTTTGATAAGATTTTATTTTTTTTATTTTTATTTAAAAAAAAAATTGATCATTTGAGAAATTATTTTTGACTTAAATAAATTTTACTTGATTCAAGAATTTTTTATGCTCAATTTAAAATTATAAATCTTTTCAAATTAATTTTATTAACTCAAGATTTTTTTCTTTGATTAAATTGATTTTTTTATAAATGTAGTTTAACATAAAAAAAAAATTTTGAAAAAACTCAATTATTATGATGAAAAATTTTTTATTTTTTATACAACAAAAATGTATCGTGAAAAAAAAATATTTTAATTTTTTAACAATAAATAAATGAACTTAAATAAAAAATTTTCCAAGATTTTCATTAATTTTTTTAATACTCTGATAAAAAATTCATAATTATTAATTAAAAATTCCTGAATAAAAATAATTATCTTCAGTACAACTTACTATTTATTCCAATCTACATTAAAATTAATTGTTCGTTACTTTTAAATTAAAAATAATTAATAAATGTAGTGTAGTAAAAAATATTCTTTAAAATTGATAAAGTTTTATAATATCTGTATCAAATAGTAAAATATTTGTAGATGCATTAATTCATCTCTAAAGTGTGTCAACATTTGGAGTATATACACCTATATAAATCAACCGCAACTGCTCTCGAGAGCTCTAACACTGTTTCTGTCCCTGACATAAACGATTATTTATCTCAATTTGTTACGATAGGGTACTCAATCTCGAGGAACCGTGAATTTAATGCTACAAATATTTATATTTATTTTGCACGGGACATTAATGTTATGACTTTTTATTGAATATTTTTTTTTAAATAAAAAAAATTATTTTTAATAATAATTCAGATGATTTCTGCAGCTCTAAAATATTAAAAAAAATTTTTCAGGATGGCAAAAACAATTTTTAAAATTAATATTAAATTTTTATTTTCCACAGAGAAGTAAAATAATTAATAAATCAAATAATGCAATTAAATTACAACAATCAAGAAATATATGATTTGTATTTATATTTGATTGATTACTTAAATGAAAATCTGACTTTAAAAGCAGCGTCATAAAAATTTTTATGAAAAATGTGCGATGAATATCAATCTTTCAAAATATTATGTAATGGTGATAATGTATAAAGAAATGATAATTGAAAGTGATTGGATACGGGATCGGTGGAGTGGTCGGATTTCCGTTCAAATATTTAATTCGCGATTACACACTAGCCACCCGTCCATTCCTTTCAGAGTAACACAGAGAACCCCCTGTCAGCACCAGCGACAAGAGGGTAGCCAGTGAGCTCTATAATAGAGATTTCACGCCGCGGGCCCTTTCTGAACTAGTTCTCACAGTAGGGGTTACTATCGATGTAAATATATTGTCCTTGGTATCTTCATATATTGTAATCTAAACAGTTGGACTAAAATTTTCCAATCTCTAAAAGGACCGTTGAACGCGTGCCTCTAAGTATCTGTTTATAGTCCGTGGGGATCAATTTATTTGCTAAATTATTTATTGCTCAAATATGCTTACGAGGTTACACGAGTGGTTGAACATGGTTTACCGAAATCCGTTTGATTGTTGTATTTGGAATCGTTGGGAAAAACAAACTTATTTTGGTTTTTTTAATTCATTACACTCGATTATGTAATGTCTGTTTTTTTATCATATTATCATGGGTAATAATATTTCAAAATTTTTTATTATAATACAAATTGATATTTAGAATGTAAGAAATAATCGTAAAAATTTTATGGTTTTTTTTTTCTTCATATTCTCGCAGATAAAAATATTAATGTAATTTTCAAAATTCCTAATTTTACAATGATACAATTGCAAAAGAAAAAAAGTTTTCTTGGATCAAGTATATATTTTGAATTTTTCCTGATTTAAGGAAATTTTACTTGATTCAAGAATTTTGCTCTTGAATCAAATAAATTTTTTTTTTCAGAGCAGATATTACTAGTTCACATTTTCTTGAAAGCTTTAAAAATAAATCGTTTGAGTTTTTCTTCAATCGTGAAATTAATAATTAATAATTGACTTTGAGCTTCTTTGCATAAACAAAGAAACAATTCAGCTATTAATTATTAAAATCTATATAAAATTACACAAATTTCATGTAAATGATATCGAATTTACCAAATATTTCCTTTTTGAAGATAAAAAATTTAGTGAAATTTATTTTCGAATTTTTACTTTACCAAATTAAACCTTATGTAAAAAATACATCAGTATTTATGAGATAATAAAAAATTATGATGTATTTTTCCCATTCGGCCTCTGCCTTAGCATGTGGCTGAATAAATAAATAAATAAATAAATTTTCTATGCAATTTACTAAAGAGTATTTTCTCAAATTTTATAATTTTTTTTCTCATGCATGGCATGTTAAGAAATATTTATTTAAATTTCTTAAAATCATTGATTCTTTTTTTTAAAATTCTTTGTGGTACATTAAGAAATATTTCACATAGTTTTTGTGTTGGGACATGTCCATTATTTAAGATATTAAGCTATTATCTCTAACGCGTTGATTTCTGAATCATAGTCATTGAATATTCTTTATTTAAATCAACTTTTACCCAAACTACAATCTCAATTAAAAATACTGTAACCATACTTTGACATCTTTAAAATACAAAGAGTCAATAAATTTCGTGTCTAATGAAGCAGCAGTAAATCATACATGCGATTAAATACCAATATGTCTCCACAAAGCTTACGAAAATAAAGGAATACAGAAGATGAGAGGACACTTTGATGATTTTCAATACATACTTTCTGATACTTACATAAAATTCGTTTGGATATAGGTGTATTATATATTTTGCGTATACCCTAGAAGAAGTCGGCTGGTGACGTGGTTCAGTTCACGTGTCTAGGCGCGTGTCCTTTTGTACTTAACTGGCTCGTCGCGAGAAGGGCAGATTGAGACCAATTGAACGTGCTACGACACGTGTAACAAATAGGCTTGGTGGTCTGCTCTGTGTTTGTATTCTACATATGTAGCTTTATACTTCATTGAATTTATTTTTTTATTGTTAATTTTAAAATAGTATTACTTATTTAAAACTTTCTTTTTTTAAAGAGGATTTGGAATTACCTATAACTCACCACAATCGCTTATTATTATCGCTTTGAAGCAATAAACTGAACTGAACTCACAGTTGATCAAAAAAGTCAGAAATTTTCAATTTTAAAAATTTTCCTGTAATTAATAAAATTATTTTTTTTCATCGAGAGCTTAGAAAAAAATTAATAGTTATTTTATTTTAATAATTTTTTTATTATAAAACGTGCCTAAGGTCTGTAATTCTTGAATTTATATACTCAAATTTTTTTTATATTTTTATTTAAAAAAAATAACATATTTTATAGCCCCGACTCGAACTGATGAGTGTGAGAACAGTGTGCGATGCAAAGAAAAAAAATCCGGCAGTAATACCTTCGAAATCAGTCATATCAATTTGAGAAAATTGACCTTACCATGACTTTATAGTAAAGCTAACATGCGTTTTACTGTTATAACCATAACGATATAAACATACATGTTAGAATTAATGATACACTATTTAGTTACGCGTCAGTTAATTTTCCCAGGGTTGGACTCGCTAAAAGGGGGTAATTCGAGATGTGGTCTTCAGTAAAGGGCGCCGAGAATGGTGACTGCACTACTTTTCGACTCTTCAATATGTCATTGTAACTTACTTTAGGGATGAATTACTGTTCCCTTTTCTGAATATATACTTGATTCAAGTACTCTTTAATTTATGGTTTCAAAACATTTTTTTGCAATTGAAAAAAATTTCATATTTTTTTCTGGTAATTTATATCGTTTACAATTGAATAAAATTTCTTATCAATTTACCGTCGCCATGTGGATGCTGAGCCAGGACTTACTCTTAGATTCTAAAAATATTTTATAGCAACAAAAATTGAACAAAAAGAAAAATTTTAGTTTTAATTACAGGCTTTATATTATTAACATTTTATTTTTTTTCACGACTGGAATTTTCAATTTATATTATTTGGTTTTTTAACTGCAAATTGGGATGTCTAGTCATGTGTTGGTCAAATATTGTAAATAAAAATTTCATAATTTCTTATTATGACCAAAAAGCTAAAAATAATAAAAATTTTGCTGTTTGTTGTCCGTAAAATAAATTCTCATTTAAAGTTCTTTAACTCTGAGCACACAATTTCACGGGATTGACGGGCTTTATAACATTATATGCAAAATTGTATGTCAGTGGCTTGATATACTTTGATATTACTCTAACATTGAACAGATTAATGAATTGCTTACATGTTTAAACCACCTGCCACTGAAATTTTGCAGTAAACTAATTTTATAAAATGGACTCAGGTAGAAAAATTGACTCATCAAATCAGCGATTACAATAAAATATTTTTTCTTTATTAAATTTTTTAATATAAAGTAAAATGATCTTAATACTAGTCAATTTTAAAATTATTTTAAACAATATCAAAAATGTACTCTATTGCAAAGAAAAATCATTGATAACTAGATTTAGAGCACTCTTAAATTATTTAAGGAATATTTTTATAAAAATAATTGCTTTGAATGTCTTACTAATTTTTTTTTTATAGGTAACAGATTAATATTATTAATAAAAATTTTTTAAATTTAATTTTTCTCAATTTTTTTAATTCTTCCGTATTTATTATTTTATCGATTACAATCTAAATTATTTTATTTTCGACTATTGTTCGAAATTGCCAGAAAGTGGTGTTCAATCGGAGTGCGAATTTTCTTTAAGTAAAAGCGGGCTATTGAAAATTTGAAATTAAATTACCAAAAATATGAATAATAAAAAAGCAGAGTAGAGAAAATTAATTTTAAAAAAATCTCAATTAATACAAGTAATATAATTTTATTCATACTACTTGAATTGATGTACATACATTACTCATTGACTGATTTGACGGTATTTAGGAAAAATATTCGTACAATAAATCACTGAGAGATTGACATTTAATTGTTATGGATAAAAATGATTATGATTACAATAAAATAATGCGAGAGAATAAGATCGATAAACCTGTAAACTAAGTCTCGGATATGGAATATGAATAGATCAATGTGATATCCTCGTATACTATATAACATATATAACCACTTGTATAAACGTTGCAAGAGAGGTAGATATTAGTGAAATACAGAATAGCCTCTGCCGTTGTCGACTCTTTATGGTGGAGTGTGCTTGTGACGTGAATTATTAGCCCTCAAGTACACACACTGAACGAGGGTTACAGGGGGGTACAGCAGGCGTGGTTTGCGGAGCTCACAGTCCGTGCAAGGGTGGCAACAGGCGTGGCACTTCCGGTCCACAAAAGCCAGAGTCAGTCTTTACTTTGTACCGGTTTACGATACTGAGATAAAGTTATATTACTAAATTATTTTTTTTATTTTTTTTATCCTCCATTTTATTCTTCCTGGACTCTGATTTTTTACATATTCTTCATTTTTTTTTCCTTAAATTTGTTCTTGATTGTTTTCCCGTTACTTTAAAGATATTCAAAGCAATTTTTTAACTTTAATTCAATTTTAAATAAATTTTGCTCGTGATAAATCCTCAAACTTAAATTTCGAAACAAATGTAATTTTTATAATGAATTTATCTTAAAAACATTTTAATTTGCTTATAAAAATTGATAAAAAAGAAAAAAAAGGAAGTTGAATTTCATTAGATTTTTTTTTTCTATAATTGAATCAAAAGATTTTTTAATTTTGTTATGCATAAAAATTACGGCAATGAAGAAAAGTAATCCGAAATAAATTTAATATAAATTATTACTTAAATAGTGCAAATTTTATTTTGAACTAGTAATTTTATTTTATTTTAAACAATACACTGAATTCTACAGCAAAGCCGCACACAAAAAAACAAATTTCTTCAGCCAAGAAAATTTTAAGGAAAACAAAAGTTATTTTGGAGCAAGAAAAAATTTTCTTGTCTCAAGAAACTTTGATTTCATTCAAGAAATGTTCAATCTTCTTTGATATTTTCTTGAGCCAAAAAATTTTCTTCTCTATTTTTAGGGATTTAATTCCTTTAAAATAGTATTTTTGGTTTAAAATTTTGGCTTATAAATCAAGTTAATTTTTTTTTATTAATATAGACACTGTCCGCATTGAGGACGCGATTTTTAAAATTTTTACGTTGAAATTTTAAACATCTTAAATTGTCTGCAAATGCTACACCTGAAAAGAATATTATTTACTTTTTAAAAATTTTTTTAATTTATTTAAATAAAATTTTTTTTCAGCAATAAATTACATAAAATTAAATTTATTCGAGGAAATAATTAAAATTTTTAATTAGTTTTTCATACAAAAGTTCTTTGTAAAGTTAAAACAAGTTGATAAACTATATATAAAAATATTTAACTCTTTTTACTTTTATATTTCAATATCGACATTTTAAAAAAAATTTTTTACGCTAAACCAAGTGCACGATGGTCCTCGAAACTTTTCACTTTTTTCCTTCCTCTCCCGTGCTTGCGTTTGTACAGTGGTAATGGCCTGTCAGGAGCAGACGTTGGTTGTTGTACCTTATATACTGACACCATTACACTCGCCATGGCCCTATCGGCTTCACCAAAGCTACACCGACCTATACTAGCAACTCACAAGAGCTTTCTACATTTATACATTTATCTTTATCTCTCTCTCTTTCTCTCTCTATCTATCCTTCTCTCTTTTTCATTTGTATTTAATAAGAGACGCAAATATATATCATGAACGCTCGAGTTATATAAACTCCGTAGGACGACCCAAACGTTCGTTTCTACTACTACTACTACTAACAGCATCCACATCTTCCTTTTACTTCTCCATATTATCCTCCATTGCTAGAATGATCAATACCCCGAGATTCTCCCGTGGATGGGTGGGGCAATTGTTATTTAGATTCATTTGTATTCTATTGCCCTTAAGAAACTATTTAATTGCACATTTAATTTTGAAATAAAATATAAATTTCTTTCCATTCAATAAAAAAAGATGAAGAGAATTATATTGAATGATTGTGAACTTTTTACTTTTAAAAATTTCTGGAATTTCCCGTTAAGCTGCTGCTAAGATCCTGCAGTATGAAGAAAGTGATATTACGATAGACTACGAGAAATAAAAAGACAATTGTTAACATTGTTTTTAGTTAAGGTTCAAATTATCAAAAAAAAAAATTTATGATGAAGTAATTTTCTCCACTCGAAGAAATATCTAATAAAAACGATACATTTTTTTTACGCGAATATGTAAAATAAAAAATTCTAAATTTCTAAAAAAATAATAAACTAATCAACTGTTTGGCCTAAGAACCTTGTAGGGAATTAATACAAAAATCCCGATATCGATAGATCAATTTTTTAAGAGTTATGTAAAATTAATAATAAAATTACCAATAACAACCACTTATTCTGTTTATAATATCGTTCTATTATTTTTGAAATCTTTGTTAAAGAAAAAAAACATTACATCCATTAATGTGAAACAAGTACAGCTAGACTAGCGACTATACTAATTGAAATACTACTTAGTTTAGAACTTACGATTTTTCTGTACATTAATTTTAATCTTATTTCAATAAAATACTCCAATATAATTATCAAATCTTAAATATTAACAATAATAAATTTTAAATCCCTCCGAAAAATATTCTAAAAAATATTAAATAAAATAAAAAAATAAAAAATACATTGAACAATTTTTTTTTTCAATTTCTATCTTTAGTTTAAATAACATAAATTTTAGGCCAGTTTTAATCATAGAGTTTTTAATGCATTTGACTATGATACTTCTTAATTAAATATCATTGGAGTATTGTCAATAAATTAGCGATCAAAGCAGACCAAAAATTTATGTTAATTAATTATTGCTTCACTTTGATAATTTTTTATAACTTTATAACCATCAATTGAACATTTGATGAATTATATAGTGATATCAAAGATAAAATGATTTTACTTTAACAAATTTATTATTTCAGACATCAATCCTGGATGTGTGGATCCTAATTGCTTGTAATCATTCAAAAAAACGATAGTATCAATATTTTTAACGATAAATTGAATGGCCATTTGGCGTAGAATATCAGCATTGTATTTTTCGGCTTCAATAGCAATAGAAATGACGTTATTCAGCGACAAGTATCTAAATACTATTGTCCCGCAAAAGTTCTTAAGTTTTAATATTTGATACCTTTCCGCAACATCTAAAATTTTCAACGCCAGCTCATAGTTTTCTTCGGCTTCAGTTGTACCAGTGTACATAAATTTCAGAACTTCTTTCATAACATCAACGCTGATATTTTCGATGGTAATACAATTCTCACGGGCTTCTTTCATGTTTGACTGAAACATCGCCAAGAAAACTGGACTGTGAGCAGATAAAACGACTTTGTGGGCAATTATTTCTTCATCATCAACTACCAGCACCACATCGCTCAGCGTACGGTTTAAATAGAAACTCTTAAAGTCATCATTGCTGTAATTATTTAAGTAATTGTTAACCAACGGACAAGACAAACAAACATCACTTGTGCATCCCAGCCACTTTATTTCACACAATACTCTCAAGTAATTTGTTTCATGAGAGTCTTCTAGGCTTTCGAAGCTGTCAGAGGAATTGTCATCATCATCATCTTTACTGCAGTTGTTCGGAACGAAAATATTAAGACCATTTTCAAACCAGTGATCAATTATCTCAGAGTATTTTATTTTGTTGTTCGAATAAACTTCGACTGCAACTGTTCCAGGAACTATTTTGTATTCTCTGGTAATTTCGATTATAATATCTGAGCACGATGCCTCGTAGTCCATCGATACTGTGATAAGACAGTATTCTAAAGGTTTCATGAAATAATTTCTTACACTGCGGTAGTTGTGCTTTGAAGGGATTTCCCATCGACACTTAATGTTGTTTGTTTTTGAGTATACAGAGTTCATGATTATCTTCTTAAATACTGAAATAAGAAAAATAAATTTATTAATTTAGAGTCATACAAATTATATGACACTGAAGTTGACAGACATTAAAAATTATTTAAAAATTTTACAATAATGCAATTATTGGAAAAAAAAATTAATTAAAAAGTTTCACATGTGAAAAAAGTACAGTGCAATTTAGCAAAATTCATTATTTAATAAAGCAAAATTTTATTTATTTATAGTTGACAAGTCGCGGCTTGTTTTTAGAATTTTTCTTAGAAATAAATTTTAGCGAGAACAATTTCATCTTTAAAAACTCTAAAAAATTATAAATGGAATTTTTTAGTCCTAGTTTATTTTTCAAGAAATATAAAAAAATTATTAAGTGTCTACTAACTTTTGCGATATTTATGAGTGACGTAAATTGACAAAAATTTTGATTCAAAATAAAATACTTGTGATTTTTTTTTTTTTTTTTTTAGAGTAAAAATATATATGGATGACAAATTTATAACAAGTAATTATATAATAAAATTAAGAAATTTACCTGAAGAAATAAATTTATTTGTAGGTTATTTTGACTGGAAATTATTATTGTTTTAAAAAACTGAGATTGAAAATTGCTGGTGCCAAAATAACGTTCGGAAGGATGCTAACTACATCCTAGCGAATGACAAACAAACTATTTCATAAGTAGCCGGTAAATTATCATGAGAAAACGTGTGTGTCAAAAATTTTACGTGCGGTAACATTGAAATTCTGTAACTGTAGTTGACAAGAAAGAAAAAATACAAAAATACCGGGTATCTCTTGTAAAAAGAGAATCCTACCATTATAAATAGAATGTTTTATGAATAAATATTAAATATTTTTAATAAATCATCATTATTGTCATATTTAAATAAATAATTCTATAAGTGTATACTTATTTCAATTCCATAAAAAATATAATCAGAAGAAAAAAGAAAAATAAAACTTATAATGTTTACATGATGGTCACAATATTTCATTTTTTATCTTATCTTTCAAAACATAAATAGAGACTTCTTGATTCATTAAATAGAATAACAAATTTATTACGATACTGAAATAAGTAAACACAACTAGTTTTGGATATTATTTAACAAATTAACATATTAAATTTAGCTGTCACTTTACAATTGTTTTAATTTTCTTCGGCAAATAAATTATTTAAAAAATGGACTCGTAGAAATTTTAATAAATTAAAAATGTAATTTTTTAAAAATAATTTAATTAAAGTGACCTGTGATAATAATAATATTTGAAATTTTAGAAGATTAAAATGTGTATATCGAATATAGTTATTATGTAAAACTATTGTACTAATATTCTTAATTCAATAATGTAAGGAAAAAATTAAAAAAATTTACATTTGGTCCAGGAACCTTAAATTTAGCATTGACAACCACTGCATAAATTACCAAGACAACAAAGAAAATTGATAAAATTCTCATGATGACTTTACTTCTGTGAAACGATTATAAGTTTATTACTTCGTTTGAAACTGATGACTATGGACAAGAGCCAGCTTTTTTATACCTAAACTGTGGACTTAGAAGTAGGGGAAAAATGTCATTATCTATATTATTAACTCATTATTTAATAAAAAAAAATTTTATTTATTTACAGTTCACAAGTCTCGGCAGTCACGTAGTTATTATTATTAGTATTAATTTACAATAGATCTATTGTAACTAAAGTAATTGCTAGTAAAATTATAATTACTTAGAAGCTATATACAAATATATACAATTATAAATTATTTTGATTTACAAAATTAGTCATAAAAAATAATCAATAAATAATAATCATAAAGAAAATGCTAAATTTTACGTTGAAGGTATATTTGCCAGACATGAAAACCAATTGCTCCTATAAAAAAATCAAAATATAATTATATTAAAACAAAGTTCTAAAAAAAATTGATAAATTTTTTAAGATTTAACAAATAAATTACCTGTAAGCTTCAAGGAAGGCATTTTCCGAACATGACGACCATGTGGTAGTGGATGGATCACTTAACGCATGCATCACTGCATTAATATCATTCGAACATTGATTTTCTTGATCATGTCCAGCGCCGAGTCTATACAGTAATAAAAATAAGTAATAATTATTTTATGATCATAATTAATTTAAATATTATTCATCAATTTTATAAATGTATTATATTTTTCTGATGTCTATAGATGTTTTTACCAGAAGTAAATAAATAAATAAAAAAAAATATGCATACATATGAGCTAGCTCATGAGCGGCGTTCTTATGACTAAATAAACCGGGCCCATCATGTATAATTCCTCCTCTGGACATCATCCTCCGGTAACTTTCAGTTCGACAAGCACCATACGGCATTGACACTCCTCCTATTTGTGTCCTCAAGCTATACTTAACGTCTGGAGAACTATAAATAACAAAAAATAATTGTTTACCGCGTGTAAAAAAAGTTTATTTAAAAAAATATTTTACTTACTGAGTTGATATTATGAAAGCGTCGTAACTATCACTCGGGAATATTTCTTCGTGGTCGTAAAGCCACCGACCCATATTATCCATTACATCTTTATAGTCTATAGCAGGTAATTTTAATCCAGTATAATGTTTAGTGAAGAAATTAAAAACTTCTGGATCCTGGCGGAAAGTAAAAAAAAAATTATAACTTATAATTTATGTAATTTTATAAATTTATAATCAATCATTATTTACTTTAGGTATAACGATCCCAGCAAGGCTTATTTTAATATTCGTCTTCTTCAAATGCTGATAGGTGTCATCTACTTCATCCCACATAGTTAACACATGCTCGACTATTTTTTCTTCAGTATCATAAGCTTCTAATGTAGTCATTTCGTAGTCAATGAACACCAATACTTCAACAAACATTGTATCATCTTCAACTTTGAATAA